>LSSK01001499.1:0-19197 GCA_001969505.1 Zancudomyces culisetae
GATGCTGCTACAAACCGATCGTCTTGCCGGACCAATGGGTATGTAAGTCGCTGGTTCTTCAACCCGTCGCAGCTGTATCGTGTCTTGTCGCTGATCCAGTCCTCGTTGACTTCGTCGTTTGTGCGTGGCAATACTCGTAGAACTTCCTCTCCTCGGCTGTCTACGCGGATATTGCTGCCAATGCCGTCCATCACATCAATACTTTCTGTATTGCGCAGTTCCCATGGTCTTGCTTTGAACTCGTATGGTTTGGATGTCAATGCTCCAACTGGACACAAATCCACAATATTTCCCGACATCTCTGAATCCAGCGTTCTTTCCACATATGTACCTATCTGCATATTGTTTCCTCGTCCTGTTGTTCCCAATTCCGGTACTCCTGCCACCTCGTTTGCAAACCGGACACATCTTGTACACTGGATACACCGTGTCATTGTCATCTTCACCAGTGGTCCTATATCCTTGTCCTCCACTGCTCTCTTTTCCTCATTAAACCGGCTTCTATCACTGCCGTATCTCATAGATTGTTCTTGCAAATCACACTCTCCGGCTTGGTCGCATACTGGACAGTCCAGTGGATGGTTTGACAACATAAACTCCATCACTCCCTCTCTTGTCTGCTTCACTCTTGGACTATCTGTCAGTACTCGCATTCCTGGCATCACTGGCATTGCACACGACGCTGCCAGTTTTGGGCTCTTTTCTATCTCTACCAAACACATTCGGCAATTTCCTGCTATGCCCAATCTCTCATGGTAACAAAACCGTGGAATTGTTACTCCTGCCTTTTCTGCCGCCTGGATTATTGCTGACCCTTCTTCGATCTGAACTGCCTTACCATCGATAAACAGTTCTATCTCCTTTTTATTTATTCGGCTACTACTAATTCCCCTACTGCCTCCTACTGCTACTCTAGCTATATTTTTGTTCAATTTGACTCGGCTAATTCTCTGCATCATTTTTGAAATTTTCCTTTATCTATGTTTTTTTTTTTACTTTTTTTTTTATAGCTTATCCTAAAGTTTTTGAATTACCCTTATCCAAATTGAATTTCATAAAAATTAAATAAAATTTATTTTTCTTACTCTATATCTTTTAGATATTTCTTATCCTAATCAATTCAATTCAATTCAATTCAATTCAATTCAATCCAATTCAAGTCAATGCTATTCCAAATCCAACTCAAATTGACCAGAGTACTTTATCAGTTATTTTCTATATTCTCTAGATGATCCTGTTTATTTTTTGAATTCCTATTTTTCCAGTCTCTCTGTAAGAATATATAAAGCTATCTCACTTTCACCGTTATCTTCAACGTGATTCTCGCTTTATTTTTTATTTTTTATTACTATTTTTACCTGTTGTTAAATATTTTATTTCAGTATTTTGTGTGTTTTATGTGTGTGTATTATTTTTTTTCTTTTTGTTGCCATTATCGCTGTTATTTTTTATTTTTTATTTTTTTCTTTTTTTTTTCCATTTTATCATCAGCTCCGTTAAAATCTTTAATTTTATCTTTACAAAAACATCCAATAATTTAGAAATCCAATAAACTCTTTTTTAGTTCATTTTATTTATCTTTACTCCTGTATTGCTGAGCTTTTATTTTTCTTTCAATTAAATCGTAAAATTGGATTTAATTACTGGCCAACTTTTTGTGCAAATCTATTTGAAACATTCCTCTCTCCCCTCTCTCTCTCCCCTCTCTGCCCTCTGCCTCTGCCTCTTCCTCTCCTCCCTCATCATTTAACCCTTCCACAACATTACTAATACATTCAAACAATAATCGCTTTGCGATTAATGGAAAATTTAAAAAATAAAAAAAATTTTTTTTTCTGCTATTTCTTTAGCACCACAATTATTATTTGTGTTTGTTTTTGTTTTTGTTTTTGTTTTTTTTCTTTTTTCTTTTTTCTACGCTAGTTGGTTTAAATAACAAACTCTAAAATTTGAGCTCAGTACTTAGTAAAATATATCCAAAAAATATCATTTACTCTTGTGAAATTGACCTAGTATTGAGCGTTTAGCTTTCTGATACATAGAAAAAAATAAAAATAAAACACTTGACTATTGGTAACTTGTACATTTATCCCAATTAAACATCTTTACAGTCTAGTACATACAAAAGCTTGAATATTGATCAAGATTTTATCAATTAACATGTGTTTACCATTCCTTTAAAGGCACCATTACAATGTATCACTGTTTTCATATTCTAATTACATAACCAAGTTGAGTGGGATTTCCTTTACAACACATCAAGTCTAATCGTTGCAGTTCTATAAGTCCGTATTGTTTTTTAGCAAGCAAAATTAGTATGTAACAAAAATAATACCAACTCTATGAATAACTAGTATGTTATTTTACAACGCATTGGAGAGAAAGTATTCTGAATTCAATATAATCTTAGCCGATAAGTCAGACCAGCTTGAATATTCAGGAAGAAGAAATATGGATGAAGGATATATGGATGTTTTACAACACAGTATCTGATCAACCAAGCTAATTCTCGGTTTCTACTTATGAAATACATCTTGTGCCCACTAGTTTTTCAATAAATTACTCTAGCTGCTTGAACCTAACTAGGTCAAACGAAAACATCTCTGAAGGTATTAGTTTCCGAGTACAACTAAGTTGAGTGTTTTTTTTTTGTTCATTTTTCAGAGTGAAAGGCTTTTTTATAATGAACGACTTGTACCAGAAACTTTGGCGTTCTAGTGATAAACTTGCGTTAGAAAGGGGAGATGAATAACAGCAAAAATACTCGAAACTCTAAAGAAGGCATTTTCTAACCATTTACCATTAGATTAACACACACACACCCGTATACTTATTGAAACCCTCTTGTTTCTATTAAATTGCTTTTGCTTGGGAGTCTCTCGGGCCTTTATTTCAAAGATTCATAGTTTGATGAAAAGTCTCAACACTGTTACTCTTACATTGTGTCTGCCTTTTAATTTTTTTTGGTAAAATAAAATATACATTTTATGTCTTTATCATGGGTAGCCCTGTCCCAACTCGCACAAGAATAGAAAAGCTAATTGAGTTAAAAAAAAAAAGTAACAGGCTTTTCCACCATTCTATTTCATTGGTGACATTTATAGAAATACTATTGGTTCACGCACACAAACTATATAATTCTATTAGCATTTTGTAAATGCTTATTTTCTTTTTATCCCAGATTTTGGTTAGTTTACCAATAAAAATAGGCTTTGCAATTCAAATTAGTATACTACATTCTATAGTTACAAAACATACACGCTAACTTTTTCCAACCAAAACTCACATTTAACAATAAATAAATAACAAAAAACAAAAGAAATACTGATTTGCACTATGGCAAACCAAATCCAAACAGATGATTTTGCAGAAATCCGAACACAACTGTACATTGGCGCTTACCAAGCAGTCATCAACAATCTTTCCTCGACCAACAATCAGTACAAGCGAATCAACCAAGACGAGACCAAATTGCTGCTGAGCCGTGCATATCTCGCTCTAGGTAGGTACAATCTAGCACTATCAGAACTCGACAATTCCGGCGGCAAGGCAACCCTTGAAGCTGCCAAAATCTTTGTAAAATATCACCAAGCAAAGGCCGCCAAAAACAACGCTGAAATGGACAAGCTGGCTGATGAGGCCTCTGCTCTTTTAGAGACCGAATCGAACATTACCGATCCATCCTTTGTTGTTATTCTCAGTCTTATTTACCTAAACCAAGAACGATACGAGGATTCAATGAAACTTTTAGCCTTACATCCTCAGAATATTGAGTGCATTGCCATAATGACACAAGCATACCTCATGATCAACAGAGTCGATATGGCAGAACAATTACTAGCACGTTCAAAGAAACAATTTGAAGAGTCGCCCATCTACCAGCTTGCTGAAGCCTGGGTTTGCCTGTTTGTAGGCGGAAAGAAGAACGACAGAGCATTCTATACATTCGACGAGCTCGGCCAGCTCATCTCCTCCCCCTCTGTAAAACTAATGAACTGCCAAGCCATTTCAAAATTGCACCTCAATCAGTATCCCGAGGCTGAGGGTATTTTGTTGGAGGCTATGGACAAGGAAAGCTCTAATGCCGACACCCTCGTAAATATGAATATCTGCTCGATTTTGATGGAAAAGGATGCCGAGACTTTAAATAGGCTAAAAAGTCAACTTGAAGACCAACATCCAAATATCGCTTTTGTTGCTGATATCAACAAAAAGGCCGCACTTTTCGATGAGCTTGCAAATAAATTTGCTGCATAAATCAATTGCTATATACCTTTATTTACATTTTATGTGTTCAAATTCTATTTTTTTTTATAAATATATAATTGACCTTGTTGGACAAGCCCTGTTTTGAAATATATTTAACAGCTAAAAACTTTTCTCTGATTCGAGCAGAATAACGGTACAGGTTCCTAGTTTGTCACCCCAATATATTTATTGATTATAACATCTGCCTGCTCCACCACCTTTTGCATTTCGTTTGTAAGCTCCAACTCTCCTATAACCAGATATATTTTTTTTCTCACCAAGTTGGTACATCTAACTAGACTTATTCATATTATATTCAATGCTGTATCTTTGAGTATCAAAAAACAAAAACACAGAGTTGGGTAGTCCCCAGTACGTAGCAGTGGTATTTAAACTGAGCTTTATAAAACTTACCATCGCTATTTACTAAAAAAGAAGATTTGTCGCCTACTTTTCCCAATTCTTCTAACGCCTCCTCAATCTCTGCCACTACACCCTGGCCTTGAAGTTTGTGAATTTCCCGAAGTGTTCTATTTTCGAGATTGAATAAAACAGCATATATTGTTAATACGATCATACACGTGCCAAAATATAAACAAGATAAAACCATATCGTAATACCACATACTTTAATTTTCCTATTCTTTCGCCAACTGGTATATATCTGAGAGCCGATCCTCGAAAGGCATCGTCATACCCCTTCTGTGTTGATTCTTCTTTGCCGTAATCTATTCCTTCCCTGTACCCAAACTATAATTTTCCATTCATTTTTGTTACTCATTCGTATTGATATTTAGCACTTTGAAAATTCACAAATTTATTTTTAAAAGTAAGGAAGAGAATTGTATCAATTATGGAATCAAATATTGATAGGATTATAATGAGAGGAGGGGGGGAGGGGGAGGGGAGTGAACTAATACCTTTTCATAGATTTGTCTTTGTTTTTCAAGGTTATTTTGAGAAATCAACCTCTCGCTCGATACCTTTGTCTCTGATTGTTCGTCGTCTGAATCATACCAAACATCACTAGACTCGCTATTTTTTCTCATTTTTACTATCTTCTTCGCTTTATTTTTTGTCTGAATATCTACATAAATCTAAAACACTTTTCTAAGCGCATTGATTTTCTAGTAAAAGATGTAAAAATAAACTATTGCATTTCAAAAAGTCAGATTTATAATCCTCTGAAAAAAAAAACTACGGGAGAACATTTTTACGATATTTGGGCAAATACGACTAGTTTGATCATGTATTTTGCCATGAGAGAATGTATCTAGATTGATACTCAAAAACTCGAGGCAATATTCAATCAGTCCTTAGTGACTTTGATTCCATTTTACACAATCGTCAAACCTAACCAGTTTTCCACCAAAGATGTCCAGTGCGCTAAACAACCATAACATTTGAAAATTTTAAATTTTGTACAATGAGTCAAACACAAATTAAAGCACAATAAATACACTGTATCTACTATATATCACAACGAGATTAATACACACCTTCCAATTGTTATATCCACCTTTCCGTTAGAAAGTCTGTGAACTTTATCTAGATCCAGTATGCCTATTTTTTTTAATCAAGAATGATATGTAAACCAAGCGTAAGGTATGCCGAATATACCATATAAAATACACACTTACTTGACGCGCCTCCTGCATATGTCGTTGGAATCGACACCCATTCACCCAACACTAAAATTTTACACTCCACATTAACTTGGTTTTCTAAAACTAAAAGTTTGTTAAAACAGACGATTTAGTTACACACTCACATTTAACTAGCTCTTCATCAATTCCATTGCATAGCCCCTCAACATCTGCCGCATGCACTAGAAACTCGCTATTTAGTTTTGTTTTTTCCCCCCCTTCCCAAAGTTAGCAATAGACTAGCAAAATACTTTCGGTATAAAAATATTAATTTATGATAAAAATATATTATCTCTTACCAACAGTGTTCAGACAACATTTCAAGTGTTTCTATATATTTGTGTTTAAACGATAAAGTGTTTATCTTTACCTACCACCTCTGGCTCTTTCATTCAAGACATAGAAAAATAAATGTTCTAGTGAAATATTACCTTTGTTGACCCAAAGATCAGTGTTGTCTTGCCACTTGTTCATTGCCACAACCCATCCCGATGCTGACTTTCGACAACTAAATAGTTAAGAGGTGTAGTTTTTATTAGTTTCTAGATCCCGAAACATATTCTACATCGATTTGTGTAGCCATTATTGGTGAATAAGTTGAAAAGAACGTGATAATACCTTATATCAACCACAAGATTGTCTTTTCCTATCTTTTCGCTCAGCTCCACTAGCCGCTCCATTGAGAATTTTTTTTCGGGAAATAACCAACTCGTCACGATAACCTGTATGTTGAGAATAAACAGAGACAAAATTACAAATTAGATACCTGAAATATATTTATTAAACGTAAAGTTGAAATAAACAGGAAACAGTTATAATTAGCACCACTTTCCTTATCTGCACCCGAATCGAGCCAAAACTGAGCGTTTTCGATTGTAATTCCTCCTCCTACTTGCAAGCCCCCTATTTAAACTCAACCAGGTTACTTTATACTCTTTAATTTACACATTTAGTAATTCATTTCAACTTTTTTTTTGCCAACTTTTATTCAAGAGGATGTAAACTGAAAATTAGATTAAAAAACACGTACCTGGCCACGCTTGTAAAGCTTCTTTGGCAGCCTCATCATTGTTTGGCCCAAGCTTGATTAAATGTCCACCTCTTAAATCGTGTTGTTGATAAAGTTTTGCAAAATAGCTTGATGTTTTGCTATTGTTTTACAGTCAAAATTTTTATGTTTTTAAATCTCATTTATAGATTTGTAAAAGAAGCTATTATTTTCATATTAATACAGCTGGGATAAATAAATTAGAATTAGCAACTTACTCTGATACAAAATTTGTTCTCAAATCGCTCTCGTTTTCTTTTAGCGTTCCACCAACTATCTGCTTCACTTTTCCATCGTGAAGATCAATGCATGGTCTAAACTTTGTCGATTTACTCATGTTTGCGATGGAAGTTACTGAACAAACTGCTAATTGAACAGATATTTAATGCGCGTTTTTTTAGATATGTTTGTTTTCATGTATTCACGCAATTCGTGTAAATCCTTATTATAAAAAAATATTGAAAAGTTGATTAAGAGCGATCTGCTTTATTTGGTCATTACCAAACAATTTTGCTGGCGAATTATCAGCTGCAAGCAATATACCAAATCAGCGGATCAAGACTCATTAAAACGGTATTTGGGAATGGAACAGTGTGTTAACTGCTTTCAAAAGGGAAAACAACGAATAAAGAAGCATAGCATAAACATGGATTAAAGAAAAATAGAAAAAACGACAACACATTTGTTTTTAAACAATAAGCAACAAAATATCTACTGTACGTTTTCTAAAGTTGAAAATTGGGTTGGTGTTATCATACCTCACCTCCCCCCTCAAAAGATGCTTTTTTGAATTAACAGCACGCCCGACTGCACAAACCCTAACAGCAAAATATATAATGGGCTAACTTGTTTCTCCTACTCTCCTCTCTTCTCCTCTGCTATTTCGATACTCATTATCAAAAGCTGGCTTGTATTAGTGCTTATATAAAACTCCGTAAATGGCTGTGGTGTTATTAACTCGAAAAATGGCACCTAAAGTATTGATGGTTTACGGATAGTGTGCGTGTTGAAGGTGGATGTTTATAAAGTGTATTTTGCAATGATCATCCAAGCGCCAAAAAAAAAATAACACCTGCCCTCTTTTTTTATTTCCTGCAATCATGATGTTACCTTGGGGGCATTTTTGCGCGTTTATCGCCAAGGCTGCGTATTTATTTGTGGTAACAACTGGGTCTAGCGAATAGGAAAACTATAATTTCCATTAGAACATGTGTTTATCTGATTATTTGATTTGGTTTGTAGAGCGAATTTGGACACAAATCAATGGACCTGTAAAGCAAATATAGCAAACCCAATAGGGCACAGATGAGTTGCAAAAGTAATTCAAATCAACGATGTCGGAAAACAAGTGTGAGGGTCTTTAAGAGCGTACAAACAGCTGACAGTTTGTATTCATAGTGTTGTAAATATAAACAGATGTGGAAAATAATTGCACGATTGGTAACCATCAAGTTTGTATGTGTCCGACTAATCGTATTTTCTGTTTCTACTTGCACAAATATGTATTTTTTTACCTTTTCGCTTTTTTGCTTTTTATTGAAGATATAACCGAGTCTAGATTTTATTTTCAAAAGAAAACTTAAAAAACGATTACATTTCAAAGTTTGGTCAATACTAGTTAAACCTGTTGTTGTTAGATAGAACTAATTTAATTCACAAGTTTTGGTGGAAATACTAAACACGAAACCGCAAAAATGGGTATTGACACAACAAATAAAGGACCTGTAAGAGTTAAATATGGGTTCAGGTCAAGTATATTATACACCGAACCAAACAGATTCAAATATCTTGCGGATGATACAGGTAACGTGTATGCTAAACGTGAATTTCCGACTTTGGATAGCAAGTAAAATAGTATATCAAGCTACCAAAAGGGTATAAACAACATTTTTCTCATATTCATATAGATAATCGGGATAATGAAGATAGTTTCGATACAAGCGAGTCAGAAAGCGAAACGGACGAGGAACCATATAAAATATTCGGATATGGTGAGCCAAAAGCAGGAAGTACTCGCTATCTACAAACCCATATGTTTAATGCACGCAAATTGGGGCTAGACCAAGTCAGAACATTTTTTGATGATATTTTCACCTCAGAGATTGGTAACGTATTTCCACAATTTTACTTTCTATGATGGTTCATTATCCACTATATATACCTAGAGTTTGTCCTTATTATCACGTTCTAATCCTATTGATTGTAAATATTAAACTAGATCATGAAATTAATCAAAACAGGGAAATGTCAAGGCTAACATGGAAGATTTCGGCGTATTATACGCTAAAAAACAAAAAAATACCAACAAAAGTTGAACACCCCCCAATGGATCCGTTTTTTGAGGATGAGCTAGAGTATAAGGTGAAAAAATCCAAAAATGCCATACAGGTAGGCAAAAATATACAGGCTCCTAACTTGAGACCCAGAACATCAATCAGCAGGTTGGCAACGGAGCCTTTACACTCAGAAATCACCAGGAAGGAGCATGACCACTGGGACTTTAAACATCGCTTTTTTAAGGGTATCAAACATCCAAAATCTACTCGTCCTACTCCAGCAAAAACAAACATTGGATATAAAAATAGTAAAGAAAATAGTATGGCAACTGGTGCTGAAAGAGAAAAGAGTAATTTATTGAGTGTTTTTAGCTTTAAGGCAAGTAGCGCGGTAAGAAATGTTGATAATTTCGATACTGTTAATAGTGAAAACGGCAGTTTTAATAAAAGTAAAAGTGCCGTTCCTGGAGAATGGGGGGTCGAGAATATGGAAAATAAAAAAGAAACAAAAGGAATCGAAAATCAAGATGAAGGTGAGGGTGAGGGTGGTGGTGATGGTGACACTGGTACTTCATTAGCTGCGCCACAAGATAAAAGAAACTCTATAAATATAGAGGATGATACAGAGAAACATGAAAGTAAAATGTTGAGAATGTTTAGCTTTAAAAACAAAGGTAAAAATAAGAATAACGACACCAAGAAAGGGAAAACGAAGAAAAGCAAAACGATTAAAGGCAAAAATGCTAAGTTAAAGGAAAAGGGGGCTAAGAGATTCGGAAAATTTGGTAAAAAAAAGGAAAAAAACGAAACAGCAGAGACTGAAGATGCTGAGGAGGTTCAAGAAACCGAAGCCGATGATACTACCAATAGAGAGAATTCTCAGGAACAACAGAGAGGCAGCCAACAACCAGATAGTAACGAGAATGTGGCCGAAAGTAGAGAAAGTACAGAGGAGAGAGGAGAGTCGAGTAATATTTTTTCCAAACTCAAATTAAGAAGGTTTTCATTGAGGCATACCGAAAGTAGCAAGAAAACAAACGATCAAGATGACATACCACCGGAGAAGAAAGAATCTCTAAAAAGAAGGGCAACTCTAAAGTTTTTTGGGAAAAAGTAGCTATATTTTTGCAGTTTATTTACATTGATACACCTAATGACTGTCTTTTGTTTATTTATTTTGTCGAGTTATACATGTTTCCAAACGATCTTGAGCTTAATAGAATAGTTTGGTAATTTTAAAGCGTGGGTCGGTATGCTCCTAGAAAATAAAAAATATTTACATCTACTGAAATCAAGCGAAGAAAAATAGTCACAAGATATCAGATAATAATAATAGTCATCATCATCATGATTGGCCAAAAGGGGGGAGAAAACTACTTTCGTCCAGAGGCTATAAAATAACTTTCCGACGATTCTTTTCTCGAGGAAAGTGGCTTTACGCGATTTACGCTCGCAAACTCAGTTTTTAGTATCTTTAGCAACTCCTTTTCGCTGCTCGACATAAAATACTTCATTACTAATGCTCCTCCCGGATGAAGAAACTGCTTTGCAAGTTCAATCACACTCTTGCATAAATCCTACAAGCAAAAATGTAAAGTTTTCAGGAGAGCTAATCGGCGTAAACAAAAAAAAACAGACATTTGTTATAAGTGTGAATATAAGACGTACCATAGATTTCTCGCTATCTACAACTTTTATCCCAGACAAGGATGGTGCCATATCGCTTAAAATAAGTCCAACAAGCCTTCCATCGATTGATTTTCGTATTTGCTCCTGCACACTTCCCTCAAGAAAATCACCGCATATAAATTCTACACCGTTTATTGGGGCCATAGGTAACAGATCGACAGCAATTATACTGCTATGGTCCAAGTGTTTCGCTGAGCTATCATTATCTATAGGCATGTTTTCGCACAGTGATAACTTTTGGAGTACTGACTTTGTGTTACTTTGAAATACTCTAGAACGAATAAAATCTGTATTTTTTTTGACAATGGCTTGACTCCAGCCACCAGGAGAAGCACCACAGTCGAGTATAACCATTCCTTTATTGACTAGTTGGTTTAGATTGTTAAAAGCAGTATGTTGCAGGGAAATGTTTGAATCAGCAGATTCGGAATTCTTGATTTGATTTGCATAGCTTTTCAAAATATTTTTGTAGCAACTCTCAATCAATTTGTATTTTTCATCCATTTCCAAGATTTTAAAGCTACTGCGGGACCGAAAGCCCTCGAGTTTGGATTTGTTGACATAGTGATCGTTTGCTTGCCTAGCGAGCCATTGATTTGAAGAGCTGGATTTTTTTTTAGTTTTCTATATTACAGGATTTATCCAATTTTTTACCAGCTTCAAGTCAAGTATGGAGGGAGGAGTATGTGTATTTAGTGATTAAATGTGAAGTAGTGTATAAAAGAATAAGAAATTTGCGCTTACCAAACATGCAAAAGTGTGAAAACATTTACAATGAGCTCTTTGTATTGAACTAAAGGAGTTGGACTGTGCAAGGAGCATTTTTAAAAAATAAAAATAAAAATTGCTGAATCATTCACAAAACGATATTTCCTTTACAATCAAAAAAAGGTAAAAAAAAATAAGCAAATGAAAGTAACAGGTTGAGTGTTCCGGCGCAGTTGCTTGAAATTAAAAAAACTTTGCCCGGAATAATAGAAAATATCTTTTGATTTACATAATTTATTGGTTGATATAGAAATGGGATTTAACGAGATAGCTTGCAGTTTGGATAACAAGCAAATAGGATAATTTATTGGAACAAAGTGGTGGAAGAGTAACATTTTACTAACTTTGGTATATTGTAACGATGATGAAAATATAAATAAAGTGTTTCTTTACCTAATATAATGCATGCGGAGATAGTAAATGATGACTTGAAAAGTCCTATTTGACTTTATTTGGTTTTTTCTAGCAAGGGAAGTTGAAGAAAGACCAGAAAGTTAATATCCGTTAATTGAGTTGGTAAGGTAAACCAAACTTGTTAAAGACTGGTCACATTATGAGTAATATCTGTTACAAGTTCTATTGTGTTAAATTACCAAAATAATATACTTGGTGCTAAAATGTAACTATATCAAAGGCTAACAAACCAAAGCCTAAATTAATTTACATATGAATCAATCGGTGAATTTCACCGAGGAAAATAAAAATAGATTAATTAGTTAAATGAATAGTCAAATGAATGCAAGGGTAAAGACCTCTATTTTAACCTACCCTGCCGGTTAGCAAAAACATCAAGAAGATTGTGAGAAGGGGGGGGGTGAGAGTGAGAAGATGGAAAAATAGAAAGCAGTGGGATATTATTACAGTATATCTAGTAGTTTAACTGAAAAGCAAGTTGTAACCCAGATTATGATGGATGGTTGGTGGTATATAGCACTATACAAAAAGTGAACCAAGCGTGGCCAGAAAAAGAGGAGGAGAACTTGTATCAAAAATAGACAAGGATGTGGGATAATATTATGTGTATAGTAGATACTTGTTTGACAGTCCAATAGGGTATTAACTGTAGCGATAAAGGTGATACAATGTTAAATGTCTTTTTATTTTTACCAACAGGTGGTAATACAAGAATGACAGAAATCAATGAGCTACACCATTCATTTGTGATTATGAGTGATGATATTTGTGTTCAAGTTGGATTTCCAAATTTATTAACTTTATCAAATTATCAAATTTATTCAGGTAGAGAAGCATCAAATTTCCAAAGAAAATATTAAAGATTGAAAAGGAATAGGGAGCTTTAGAACTATATAAAGCCACTGATGAAATGTATAAAGTTGGAGGGAATTGCATGTTAATATGTACACAATCAAGGTCAATTTAAAAAAAAACTATGCAATTAAAAAAAATAATTGGTGAATCGAACTTTTAAGTTTGATTTTGAATAAAACTGGAAAGTTTGTGAATTAGTCGCAATTTCAATCAAAATTAGTTAGATTCAAATTTGATGGGTATTAACCGAACTTTTGAAGCAAAAAAAAAAAAAGACGGCAGTATTTAGGGAAAATAGAGATAGTTTTTACTCTATTCTGGGACACCTGAAAGAAAAAAAGGGAGAGGAGAGGAGAGGATATAAAAAATCAAAAGAAATAGCACTTTTGGTATACAACTTGAAGTTAATAGTTTAGTAACTGCCAAAAATATTTTATGCGTGAGTAAGTATGAGGAAGAGATAAGCGAGTAGAATGAACACAAAGGAGGAGAGCTGGTAAGGGAGGAGAATAAAATATCTGACATTATATAAAGTGATAACCGAAGTTGACAAAGTGATTTATTTCGATATAAATTAATATTGGCTCAAAGGCATATAACCAAATCGAAATATTGAAGCTAATTAATGACCAAGGCTAGTCATAAAGCCGAAACAACCCCGAATGCTTTTCAGTCACTTTTATAAATTCAAAATATAAGATTACATAAATATTAATATGCTGAGCATGAAATTTTTCATTGAATACTAAATTGGTAAAAAAATAAATAATAAAAAATAAATCGATGCAAATTGATTAGAAGACACACCTGAATATTACCACTGTCATTTTAGCAAATAAACATTTGTTAAAATAACAGATTTGAAATTAGAGTGACAGGTATAAGTAAATTTTTTTATAAAATGATTTGTAATAAAAGCGATGTACACTATCAAAACAGTTTGTGCAACCTGTTGGTATAGAATCGCAGTATATAAAAGCTGGAGAAAAGTGAGGAGCAGAAAGTTAAAAAAAAATAATAGGGCCTAAAAAAAAAAATAAGGGCTTTCCTGGGAGCTTATGCAAATACCATGAATTTCAATATTGGGAATTGTAAAGCAATTCAGTAATTTTATAACTGAAAAGTGCGTAAAAAGCAAACCGATATAGTATGGTAAAGAAGGGAAGGAAAGGGAAGGGATAAACGCATAATTTTGAGGTAGAGAGGCTTATGTGTTTAATAGTAATAATAAAGTAAAAGTATTGATATTGATATAGATATAGACACAGATATAGGTAAACGCCTTGATTGTATCCAAGAAAAGGGAGCACGTATTTTCAAAGGGATAAAGATACAACTACAAACGGGCGGTAGGAATGACAAATAGACAGAGGTGATAATTTGTATAGAGGAAAAAAGCTGAAAGAAAGTATATGATATTAGAGAAGGGAACAGAGTGAGATTGAATAAACGCATTAATACGAACCTCTATAGCCAACTTTGAAAAACAAGACTTGAAATGAAGAAGAGAATAAAGAATGCGGAAAGGTACGAGTGGTTTGTGTCAAAACTGCGGGGAAAAAAGAGTCGAGTGGAGCTGTCAAATATGGGACTTGGACAAAATGAAAATGAATATATAAATGGAAATATAAATGGAAATATAAATGGAAATATAAATGGAAATATAAATGGAAATATAAATGGAAATATAAATGGAAATATAAATGGAAATATAAATGGAAATATAAATGAAAAGAAGGAAAATAAGGAAGAGGAAAAGGAAAAGGAAAAGAGGTGTTTGGATCAAGCAAATAAAGGGGATTCGGGGAAAAGTGAACGGGATAACAATTGTGCATATATGTACAACCCCGAATACTTTGAAAGCGACATGCTTTTGGCGATAAAAGAAAAGCGTGTAAAAATACAAGAGAACATAAATTCAGCAACACCACGAAGTGTTAATAGAAGGCCTAGTTTATGGCAAATGCTAAATAAAAGGAAAAAAATAGTTCCATTTGGTAGAAAAAACGAAAGAGAGACTAAGGCGATTCCATATATGAATCAAAGAGATCAAAACGAAAAAACGATCAAATTGGAAGAAGAAGAAGAAGAAGAAGAAAAAGAGGAGCAGGAGCAGGAGCAGGAGGAGCAGAAACAGAAGCAGGAGCAGGAGAATGATAATGATAAAGGTATAGATAGTAAAAGGGAGAGAGAAAGCAAAAAGAATAGAGACAGAGACAAGGAAGAAGGAAAGGAAAGAGTTGCATATAATAATACGGTCAAAAACACAAATGATATATTGAGCGTGCCAATGGTTAGAGGTAGAATGAACAAAAGTTCAACAGATATTATACAGAAAGTGGGTAAAGAGGAGATTAGAACAAGCAAACTTGGAATTGCGAGCAATATCGAGATTAAGAGTTACAACACAAAAGTAGGAGGTGGAGATCAAGAGTGGGATTTCTTTAACGAAAATGAACCGAGCTTGAAGGAAGGACGTGAATCAATGGGAGATGTGGATAAACAGGAGAATGGAATTGCAGGATATTACAATTTTGAAAGAGAAGAGGCAAATAAAGCAAGTACGACATCGTTGAAGTATAAAGGCAAAGATATTGAGAGAAAGTTAGCAGATAGTATAGAAAAGCTGAATATGATGTTTCAGCAAAGGTCAAGTAAAACACAGAGCAAGACCAAGCTGCACAAAGGAGGTATGGATAATAAAGATGATGAATTATGGTTAAGCGAGAGTAGAGAGGTGGAGATTGTTGATGAAGATGATGAAATGATGGTGGTGGCGTTTAAAAGTAAAAGTCGAATGAAAAAGGATTCAATAAAGCAAGTTGAAGGTTGCGACCGTAAAAGTATCCAAGAGGAAGAAAGAGAAGAAAATGAAAAAGTAAAGGAAAAATCGGCATCAAAACAAAATTTGAAACATGTAAAAGGTGGTGGAAAAGTTATAAATGAATCAGAAAAAAATAAAAAAAACCAAGAGAAAAAAGATGTAGAGGAAGTAAAAGAGGAAGAGGAAGATGATGATGATGGTGGTGGTGTGAATGTATATAAAGAGATAGCGGATGCGATTTATTTACAAGACAAGAGTAAAAAATATTTTTATATGTTCAAGGAACTAAAAGAAGGGAAATACTTGGACTTTATGGGGAAAAACAAAGATTTGAACAATAGAGTACTGGTATATTATATGAAGAACTTTAATTTTGAAAAGCAACGGATAGACGAGAGTTTAAGGAAGTTGTGTGGACAGATATTGATGAAGGGAGAATCGCAGGCGATAGATAGGGTATTAGAGGAGTTTTCCAAGAGGTATATAGAGTGTAATCAAGACAACAGGCTTATAACCATGGAGAATGCGCATATTATAGTATTTTCGATATTTTTGCTGAATACAGATTTACATTTGGCCGAGATGAAAAGCAAGGACAGGATGACGTGGAAAAAATATGTAAATAATACGATAGAGGCAATAAGCATTAGTAAACAGGAAGAACTGATGGAGAGAACAAAATCAGCAACGACGGTTCATAAAAAGTCCAGAGATGAAGATATGAAGCTACCAAAGATATTGTCTAGCCAAAGGTTAACATCTAAGGAATCTGATAGTTCTACAATACTTTTAAAATCCAAAAGTCAACAATATGAAAAAGAGGAGGAAAAAGAAAGGAGAAATACAGGAGTTAGTGATGGAGAAAGTTTGATAGATAATCCTTTAGAACAGGTTAAAAAGAACAAAATCAAACTGTATAAACATAACAGCAAAACCCAACCAGAACTATCAAGAGAAAAAGACGAAACAAGTAAAATTGATGAGAAACAGATTAACAAGAGTCATATTTTTGGGCAGAAAGGATGGAGAGATGTTGAAAATTACAAAAGTGAAAGAGAGAAATATAGTGGGCAGCAGAATTTAAAAGAAGTGGTGGAAGGATTTTGTAAAGAAAAGATGAATAAAAGAGAGATATTAGGTAACAGTAAAAAAATGGATAAATTAGAAAAATCACAGGATAATAAAACGAATAAAAACAAGATATCATTAGGAGGAGTAGGAGGAGGAGGAGGAGGAGGAGGAAAGGAAGAGATGGTATTAGAAAGGAATAAGAAAAAGTCAGTGGATTCTCATCGACATTTTTTTGCAGATCGAATGGTACATTCAACACAAGAAATTTCTACAAATGAAAAAATTGATACACTATTAAAAGAGATATATAATTCAATACGAACCAAACCATTAATGAAGCCAACATTTTCAACAGAAACACAGAAAGGTTTGAGTTTGAATGAAAAGTCAACAACAACAACAACAACAACAACAACAACAACAACAGCAATAGAAGACCATTCTAACCAAGACAATGAGGAGAGTTATTCGATTAGGGAAAGGTCTAGTAGTGTAAGAAAGGAGAGAAGTACAATGTATGAAGTGAGTAGTCAAGATAGTAAAACCAAAGTGTTTGATAAAGGTGTACAACAAAAGAGTGAAAAATCATTTTCCAAAAAGAGTATAAGAATTTTAAGCTCATTTTATTCTAGTAATAGTGGAGAAAAAGAATCAAAAAAGGTATCAAATATGATGGGTTCTACTAAATCTTCATTTTATTTACAACAGGATCAATTTAATCGACAAAATTATATTAATCAATATACTAAAATGCAACAACAACAACAACAACAACAACAACAACAACAACAACAATCACAATCACAATCATTATCACAATTACAATCACAAAATCAAATTTATGGACAACATTTACCTTCATTAAGAAATCATACAGCTTATCATCAAGCATTAATGAGTGCAATAAAATATGGTAATACTAATACTAATACTAATGGTAATGATAATCAAAATCAAAATCAAAATGAAAATGAAAATGATACTACAATAGAACAGTTAAATCTTAATTTATGGAATTATCAACGAGATACAAACAACCTGATGAACATTCATATTTCTATAGAAGGGTTGCCTATCGCAAGCAAAAACTATTACCGAGTTGGATACTTGGCAAGAAAGTATTTGTTGGAAAGAGGAGGAAGAAAACCAAGAAGCAGAAAATGGAAAGGGTATTATGTAATGTTGGCGGGTGGTGTTGTATACTTTTTCAAAGCTGATGAAATGGGAACACCAAATCCTGACCTTTGTCTTACTACAACAATTCCTCTTCCAATAGCATCTCAGATTATGGAGAGAGCAAGTTTGCTTCATTCATATACTCAAGTTATGCCTTCGCCTGGTTATTCTACTCTTCGTCCTCATGTACTTGCCTTGACTCTAAAGTCTGGTGAAATTTACTTGTTTCAAACCTACACCGCTCAACAAGCCTCTGATTGGGCTTTTGCTTTCAACTATTGGGCTGCCTTGAAATCAAAAGAACCTAATTTTGCTGGTATTTCTATTACTTCAAATCTAGAATATGGTTGGAAAAATACCTTTATTTCCAATTCCAAGTCGAAATCTAAATCTAATTCTAAATCCAATCCTGCTTCCCTTTCCCCAACTTTATCATCTTCTAATCTTTCTGCTTTATCTCAACTAGATACTCAATCTCAAATTGCTTCTTCCATTAAAAGTATTGATGATAAATTTGAAACTTCAAGTACAAAATCCAACTCAAATTCAAAATCGAAATCAAAATCAAATCCAAAATCCAACTCAAAATCAAAATCAAAATCGAAAATTAGCCTTTATACAAACGAAAACTCTAGTAAATCAAATAAACATCTTGCTAGTATTCATAAATTTGTAACTGACTATAACAACTCTAATTCCAATTCTACAAATATTGTTGACTGGGTTGCTCCTAAAGATCCCGATATTCCCTCCGTAAACAACGAACTTGAACAGATCAAGGCATTTTCAAAACATTCTGCTTATCTAGACTCTGAACTGATCTCTCACAAAGCTGTCTTTATAACAATCAATCCTAATCTACCTACTACCTCAACCTCAACCTCAAATTCTACCTCAACTTCTGCCACAACTTCTTCCTCTTCTTCTTCCAGTATTTATAACAAGGCCTTTCACAATTGGGAGAAAAAGGCTCAGTATTTACTACACGAATTGGTAAAATACAAATCTTATATTGATTGCTTGGAATCTGCAATCGCTCTTGAAAGCTCCTCTCGACCTCAACCTCAAACTCAACCCCAAAATCAAACTCAACCCCAAAATCAAACTCAAACCCAAACCCAAACCCAAACCCAAACCCAAACCCAAACCCAAACCCAAACCCAAACCCAAACCCAAACCCAAA
>LSSK01000273.1:3325-19584 GCA_001969505.1 Zancudomyces culisetae
ATTGAGAGAATGTTTAGTGATTATGAAATGCATTTACTAGTTCCTCATTTGATTAATCGATTTGGTGATGCCAAAGAAGCAGTACGAACAAAAGTCAAGACTCTAGTACTCAAAATAATTACAAAATTGTATCCACCATCCAAACTTTTCAATATGATTGCAGAATATGGAATTAAAAATAATTCAAGGAATGCCAGAATGAGACAAGAATCTTTAGATGCTTTAACTTGTATGATTACAAAACGAAAATCTACTTCAACATCTACAACAAGTACAACTACAACTACAACTACAATTAATCCTAATTTATGTTTAGGTTTGAAATTGTCGGTTATATGTCAACAATTAAACAAGTTGGTACCTTTGATTGCTCAACAGATTAAGGATCGTGATAATAGTGTACGTGTTGCAAGTTTGAATTGTTTAGTAGCTATTGGAATCCAACTAAATAATAATAACAACAATAATAATAGTTATGGAGGAGGAGGGGGAGGGGGAGGGGGAGGGGGAGAGGTAGAGTTGTGGAAATTGATTGGACCTATAGCTGAAAAAGAAAAAATCATGTTGCAAGAAAGAATTAAACGTTCTGAATTATCATCTAATAATACTGCTTTTACTTTTACTTCAACAAGTGGTAGTGGTAGTGGTGGTAGTGGTGGTGGTAATAATATTCAATCTGTTGAAAGTATTGGTAAAAAATCATTTTTGATGACTAAACAAAATAGCAATAATAGTATAAAACAAGTATTACCTACACCAACAACACCAAAATCAACACTCAAAAAACCAATTATTTCCAATAGATTTGCTAATACTAATACTAATACAAGTAGTGGTAGTGGTAATATTGGGAATGAAATGATGTTGGATTCATTAGTATTACCTTCATTTTCTGGCAAGACTTCTAATGAAATATATAATCGAGCAAGTCCATTTTCCAAACTCAAAAGACTTGAAAAACCAATATTAAATGATTACAACAACCACCATAGTAATGAAAATGATATGCAAATAGATGACCAATTATTATCAACAACAACAACATCAAATAATAATAATAATAATTATAATAATAATAATAATAATAATAGCGGTATTGGTAGTGGTAGTGGTAACGCTGTAACTTTGGAATTTGATGAATTATTAAATCGATTGGAGGAGAATATTCAAAACATGTCATCAAATGAGTACATAACAACTTTGGAAAGAGTGTTGCATCTTGTTAATAATGCACGGTATTATTCAAAGAATAATGGAATGCAAATTGATAATAGCGAGATGGTATATAAACGTATTGTGGAAACGGTTAATGATCGAATAGCACCATTAACAAGTCGAATGTTAAAACAAGCATTTTCAGTTTCATTTTCAATTTCATTACAACAACAACAACAACAACAACAACAACAACAACAACAGTTTAAAAGTTCTAATGAACAAGTATTAAAAGAAACAATATTATCATTAACAAATGATATTTTTGGAACAGCAGAATTTGCAAATGTAATTACTAGTGATGGATTACAATTGGTATTTGATGCGTTGGTGAGGACATTGACTGAATTGACACATGGAGAAATGGCGTATATAAAGACAATCAATGATTTGTTGAATTCAGTGATTAGGTATGCCTTGCCTACCAGTATGTATATTGTATCGATAAATCTATTCCAAGAAGCTGTAAGAAATCCATTACTTGTATCAAATTTACAAAACATAACTGGAGGACAAGGACAAAGTTTAGGACAAGGACAAGGAAAGAATCATGGTAATATAAAAAAGTATATTGATGTACTTCAAAGATGTTTATGGAGACTAGTTAAACGAGTACCTCAAGATATCATTCAACAGTTGGATATAGCAAAAGTGTTTTGTAAGATTGAGGAGTTTTTTGGTGTTGTTTCTGAGAGTCAATGGGTAGTTCGACGTGATGAAAGTGTTTATGTATTTGGTGATGCGCCCATGCGAACAATCAAGTCGTTGTTACATGCCTTGGTTGTGGTTTTACAAGCTTCGAGTTGGAATCATATATCCAATGTTATGGTATATCTCTCTAATACCAACACCAACACTAACACCAATATTAACATTAATATTAATATTAATATTGATAATGGTATTGATATTGATAATCAACAAGGAATGGTATTGATAAATCAACTTGTTTCTTGTAGTGTTGTGATTGCTTATATTCATCGATATACTAGAAGCCAACCAAGTCTACAACAATGGAAGCGAATTCAACAACAAGTATCCAATTTCAATTCCAATTCTTATAATGATAATAGTGGTACTAGTATTAGTAATGGGTTGTTGGTTGGGAAAATTAACGATGAAAATATTACCTCTCGCGTTGAACAACTTGAAATAGGAAACTTTCCTATTGGCAGAACCTTATATACTACATCAAACACAGCATCAAGTACAACATCAAGTACAACAGGTAATATTAGTAGTATAAATAATGGTGAGAGACAAAGTGATAGTTTGTTGAGAATGCCTGGTATGTCACGAATTGCAAGTAATAACAGTACGACTAGTAGTAGTGGTATTGGTATTGGTATGAGTAGTGGCATTAGTATGAATAGAATTGATAGTGAAAATAAAAGTGGAAATTCGAGATTTAGATCACTAAATAATAACAATATTACTTTTGATCCAAGTAAATCAAGATTATCATATCAACAACCACAACTACAACCACAACAACCACAACTACAACAGTTCCAGCTTGGAGAAACATCTAAAAGGTATTCACAAAATTTGAATGATTTAAAGGCAAGGTTGGACATGATTAGAAATAGTCGTAAATTCTAGTTTTTTGTTTTTGTTTATATTTATATTTTGTTTTATCTTGTTTTATTTTATTTTATTTGATCTTATTTGATCTTATTTTATTTTATGGGTATGGGTGAGTATGAGATTTTATAATTTCACCTACTACTAAACTACGTAGTCTAGATAATGAAAACATATTTGTTGAAAATTGAATAACTGGTTGAACCCATCTAGAAAATACTGATGATAAACTCGATGGTTTACTTTTCAGACGTAATAGTGTATAATTAGTACCAGTACCAGTACCAATGCCAGCACCAATACCAATACCAGCACCAGCACCAGCACCAGCACCAATACCAGTGACAGTACCAATACCAGTATTATGATAATTATTGATACTACTTGTTGCTGTCTTTGTCGTTCTTGTTGATGTACCTGTGGTTTTACTAGAAGTTGGCGATTCTACTAATTGTCCTCCTACATTATCCATAATAGTACAATAAATCCCACCAGTTCCAACAACATTCTTCACCTGGCTAGTTTCTGGTACTACTGTTGGTAACAAATCATAATAAACATCATACGGAAATGCCAGGGGTTCAACAAGCCTCAAAACCAAACTATATATTGGAAAATGACACAGTAATTCCGATACTAAATTCACAATTCCTGTAACACATATAACCACTATTCGCCGTGTCACAAATGATATATAATATATCACCACTGTCGGCAGCAAATATGTCAATAGTGTAAATAATATCGTTCCCAATAACAATTGATCAATATTATACTCGCACCTATCAATTCGTTGCCGTAGTGGATTCACTTTTCTCCCCCGAAACAAATTGGATAACGAATGTAATGTCAACATTTGCCAATGAAAGATCCGTGCCGCAACCATATAAAACCAATACGTATGCAGTGTAGCCAGTGCCAATACATCACATACTATTGCCAGCTGCATTGTTACCCCCAACACCCCACTCCACCCTATTCCTACAACCACTGGCCGTGTGTATTCTATCAATGGCCGAAACATTATCCTCCAAAACCTTATCAGCCAAATAAACAACTCTCCCAGAAACTCTCCCAACCTCACATTTAGCTTGAACCCGGCTGGCTGGCTACGCAACCACATCAACCCATCCTCCAACGACGTAATTGTGTACCCGCCTATTAATTCCTCCGATACTTTTACCACCGTATCCGCATGATATATCAGCATTATCCCTGCAACACATCCTAGTACTACATCTATCACACTTATCCACACTCTATCCCAATACAAATAATACTCTCTCTGCTCTCTCACCGTTCTCTCCCTACCAGCATTACTATTGCTCCAGCTATCACTATTATCATTCTGCTGTCCTTTTTGTCCGTACCTCTCAATCGTGCTTTGTATCATCTTTAATCGAATATCCACCTGTTGTGCTGTACTTATTGTCTCTACTATACGATATCCCATAACTGATATTCGTAGTACCCTTTGTGCCCATTTTATTACTGCTTCGATTTGCTTCTCATATCCCCCAAACATTCCTCCTCCCCCTCCTCCTCCTCCTTGTTGCTGTCCTTGTTGTCCTATATCTCTACTTTTATCTCCATTATTTTCATATTCTACAACTACTCTTTTTTTCCCCTTTCTCTTTTCCCTTTCTCTTTCCTGATCTTTCATTTTGCTCTGTCTTTTACCCTTACTCTTACTACTCTCCTTTTCCCTTTCGCTCCCCCTCCTTTCATAGCTCTTGTTCTCACCAGTTTGAGAATTCGCCATTCCATATACTCCATCCTTTTGATCTTCCCAATCCTCCTTCTTATCCTCAATATTACCATTCATCGTCATTTCCGTTATTTTGCCTGATATGTTTACCTATTTCATTATCCAATAACCAATTACACCAAGTTCCCCGCCCCAACCCAACATCAATTTTAATAAAGGTACAAATCCTTTTTCTGTTCATTTTTACTCTTTAAACACCCTTTAAAAAATAAAAATATATTTTATATAAAAATAAAAACTTACACATTTCAATATTTCCGCCAACTGAAAATCTTGTCCGCTATATCTATTATTCATTACTCCGCCTAGTCTTCCAAAGTTTGTACCATTACTTTGTCCTGATGTTGCATAAAATTTCCTTGATTCTGTAGTAAACTGATCGTAAAATACTATTATCACTCTATCTACTACCACCTCTTGCTGTATATTTACCCTTCTACAAATACAAATATATACATTATATTTATATTCCATCTTGTATTATAAATATCAATCAATACCCATAATTAAATTTGGTCTACTACGCTCCAAACAACTTACTTTATAATTGGAACCTCTCCGCATATACACACACACATTATCCACTCTGACTCCTTTTGTTCCTCTCCACTTTCGGTTCCTCCCTTCTTTTTCTGACCTCGTCCTTCTTCCATTTTTTCCTGTTGTAGTCTGTGATACTCATACATCCTCTCGCAATTACACATCACCCCAACTATTTTTGGTACTGGTTCAACCTTTTCTCTCTCGCATTCTCGCTTTAAGGCTTGGTACTTGCAATAATCCTATTTATAGATTTTTTCAATTCTTGTTGTAAAATTAATCAATCCAACCAAATCGACCTGAATAGAGTATTCAAATAATTGATATGGTGTTTATAATTAATAACTCATTCAATAACCTACCAACACTCCTGTTATAACGATATTATCTTCTCCTACTTTCCAGCCCAATAACACTTTTCCACCAAACTCACATTCGTCACCGCTTTTATCTTGATCTTCATTCATGTTATTTCCCTCATTCTTGTATCTGTATCTGTACTCGTATTCATACCCACTTTCATATTCATATTCGTACTTGTACTCGTACTCACTCCCATACTCATAAGAATATTCACTATCCCTGGATTTATCCTCTCTTCCCATTCCTCTTCTCCCTTCTCTCGCCATTTTCCTTTCTTCAATAACACTAGTCGCTCGTTTATTGCTCCTACCACTTTGACCATCCCTAGGTGAACGATGTTGGTATTTTGAAACACCTTTGTCTCTTAATATCTCAGCTCTTTTGGCACGTGAGAAATAGTTTTGTGGCCAATATATCTGCAACGTCTTTTCCATTTTCTCTAGTATCTTAAACCCAATATTATGTATATTCGTATCCTCTTTTATTCCTTACTTTCTTTTTATTCTTGTTCTTTTCAACTGCCAGATTTTTCTCTTTCTAATTCTAGTTCTCGTTCCCAATGCTCTTATTTTTATTCTATTTAAAAACTTCCCCTTCGTTTCAGATTTTCTCTTGCTGAAGATCGGTATTTATAATTCTTGTTCTATATTATTATATCAACATTCAATCCATTAATACTCTACTAAAACAACATTTAAAGCATTATACCAAATGTTGGTATAATTTCTACTCTCTTTTTCTTTTTCTTTTTCTTTTCCTTTAATTCACAATTTATCATTTTATTTTACTTGCCTCAGTTGCTTCTCTTTCAGCAATTCTTTCAAAGATCCACAAGAACAATAGGACCAACACAGCTGTTCCCAATAACGTCAGGAATATCTTTTCCTATAAATATAATTGACATTGTCCTGTAGTTATTACTCGATTTTTATAATTGAAGAAAAGCTAGTGAATGTGGAAATGGTAATGGTAGTGGTAGTGATGCTGATTTTGTGAGGAAAGGGCGATAAAATTCCGAAATAATTAAACAACGAAATAGTTACCTTTACGGCCAAGTGCTCTACTGTATCGCTGAGAAAGGCAACGAATTTTTTCAGATTAAGCAAATCCAAGTGTCTCGTAAAATACCCAATTACAAATGCTATCACCAGAAGATTAAACTCTTGTTGCATTACGCTTGATCATTTATGTTGAATTGTTTTCAACTCGACTTTTTATTTATTTATTTATTTATACGTTCACTTTTTATATTTACAAAAATAAGATTTTATTCCTTTTTGTGTATACTAATAATATCCTTGTTGATTGTTTAAAGAAATTAAATATATTGTATTTATGCTTTTAAAGGCAATTTAAATGAAATTATCGTATATGTTGTAAAGCTGTAAATAAATGTGGCGAAAATAATCTAAATTGTTGATAAACTTTTTTAATGTATTTTTCCTCCGCTCATCCTCCTCCTCCTCCTCTCTATCCAAAAGAAATATAAACTGATGCGAGTATGAGAAAAGCCAAGCAAAGTATACTAAATTTTGTAGTATATATTGTTGGTTGATACAATAGTGGTAGTGATTAGTGGTAAAGTAAAAGTATATTTTCAACTCTGCAACTTTTCATAACATCATTATTACTGCTATTTGGTGTTAATATATTTCCCATCTCGTACTTTTGATTTAATAACAGCATTTGTAATAACATTTGGAACTATTGGGTTGTTATTCTCTAGGTAATATTATGCATAATAAATAAATAAATAAGCAAATAAATAGGGTCCTTACTATTGATATCGTTGTTAAAAGAAGAAAAGAGTAAGGGATATGGTGTGTTGATGAGGTTAAAATAATTGAGCACATGCGATATCAGAATTAACAATAAAAGTAAAATACAAGGGACCAGGATATTCAGAGATGACAATTGAAGAAAAGTATGTTCCGATAATTATATACTTTACAAGCCTAGGCGAGTATTTCTCCCAAGTAATGATTAATAAAAACGTGATTGTTTACAAAAAAAAGTAAAAATATTAATTAGTAAAGGTGAAAAACTTTTTTTTTTTTTAAAAGCTAATCAATTGGTAATAATATAGTTATCTAAACTGGTTAAAAACAATAGGAAAAGAAAAAAAGTTTGGGAATAGACTTTAAAAGAGGGATTTATTTCTATTTTTTTTTTGGCAGAAGAGCAAGTAATACAAGTAAAAATAAATCCAAGAGCCAAATTAGCAATCAACAACATAAGTGCATACCTGGTGATATGTTTTATTTTTATCACCAGACCATATAACAGTAGAAAAAAGTGCAACCTTGGTAATTTACATTGTAACCATACTTTTACACTATACTTTTTTTTCTTTTTTCGTTTCTCCTGTTTTGTTATACAAAGCAACAGAGATTTATTAACTACAAGTTGTACAAAGAGAATGATAATACCACACCCTCCCCCCTCTTCCTCTCCCTCTCTACTCATTTTGGAAAGACTAATTTAAAACCACATGTTAATATAAATATGTTTATTGTTTGAAAATATTTATGTTTGAGACTGTGTTCAAAGAATAAAGGCAAACACAATAATAAATGACGATCGTTTTACATGTATACTACTGATTCTGGTACTTGCTCAATATTTTCAGTAACAATTGATGTTCAGTATATTTTACAATATATTCTTTTGGTGAAATGGCTTATGAGGGAAATAAAAAAGTATGGTAAATAATTGCACATAAATTGCTGGTCCTTTTTTTATTATATATTTACTTGCACATTCAAAAGTTTATAAAAGTATACTCGCAAAAATATTCAAAAATATTACTAATCAAAAATTCAGAATTTACTGACCTAATCCCACCCAACCTTCAACTCGAAAATTCTCAAACCTGTTTACAAACTCTATATAGTACAAATGATAATGATAATGCAAATGCAAACGTGATAAAGCGTATGTATGATGTATAATCTTGTTGCTTTTACCCTCTCTCCCGAAAAAAAAACCCGCAAACCAAGCTTTCCTCCTATCTCCCTCTTTCTCTCTCTCTGGTACATAAAGAGGAATAACAATATGATACTCAAACTTCTGCCACATGTCTGTACAATTATCCAAAAAAGAATACATGTTCTAATTGATATCTATTGGATACATTTGATGCAGCTTTAATTTTTGTAAGCGTAAGGTAATTCGTTTACAAGAAATACCCTAACCTTTTTCCACCATACCTTTACAGCTAGTATTCAGTTTAGCCAGTAAACTAGACCTTGGTTTGTGGATAATTTCAACAAGACTGTTTTAGCATGCACTTTTTTTCTTTTTTTTATTTATTTATTTTTCTAAACAGCCAATATGTTGTGTAATTAATTTTGTTATGTTTACCTAAAATCAATAATAAAAATTATACATTAAAATTCAATAAAGCTACAAAAAATAAATTAATTTGGACTCATCTCAGATATTTACCAAAACAAATATTTATGCTTTAACTAATTGCAATACATTATTTGGTAAAACTATCTCACTATTAAAAAAAAAGAAAAAAATTCTAATTCCAATTCCAATTCCAAACATCATCGCGTTTATTGTATCATTTTTTTTTTCAAACCTGAACTAAAGGATATAAACTAGGATAAATATATTGGGTTTATAAATTACATATAAAAGTGATAATCAAGTTTTCTTTTATTCTTCAGGAATAAAATAGAAATACACAGAAAACTAATTTAAAAAAAAACACGATTCGTTGACGAAATTCAAGATCTAACTCAAATTTCAATTGTACTATACTAATTTTACAAGCTAAACCTACAACAAATAATGGGACAAAAATGAATTTCAAATCATCAAAACCCGAAACCAGGGAGGGAGAAAAAAGGGTCTATCAAGTATACACCAGCAACAACAAGTACTTTTTCAAAGGACGATTGGTGAGCGGTGCCAATTTCAAAATCTTTTTGCTTTCGATAACCTTGCTTTTGCTCCCAATTATAGTTTTCTTGGTGTTTATTTGTCCATACGTTTGGAAGAGTGTCAGTATTGTACCAGTATTGGTATTTATATATCTGCTACTAATTATCTTTTCTTCGATGTTTATGTCGGCATTTACCGATCCAGGAATTATTCCTAGAAATCTAGATGCGGTTAGCGATGAAGACTATAGCAATCCATTTTTTGGTGGCAGACCATCTCAACCACAATTACAACCACAACCGCAACCGCAACCACAACCACAATCGCGATTACGATTAGAGCTACCACCACAACTACAGCACCAAGAGGATAGAAAATTTGAAAGGAGGTTGAGTGGACTTACTAGTAATTTGAACAGCGATGCTAGTAGTAATAAAACAGATGTAACAGTATTAAAATATGCACAAGAGATTGAAAATAGCAAAGAATCACATATAGATTACAGAGAAAGAGTGCTTCATGGTAGAGGATACCCAAAAGTAGTGGGTAAAGACTCTATGGAGTCCACCACATCACATGTGGTACCAAATACTAGAACTCGAGCAGCAACTAGAGCAAATAGTGATCGCAGTGATAATAGTGGGAATACACGTCAAGTATCTGGAAAGGATATTGTAGAGGGAATCCTAAGTGGGGGAGAAGAGGGACAAGAGGAACGGGAAGTTAAAGTTAAAGTTAAAGCTGAAGGAAAAGGGGAGGAAAAGGGGAAGGCGAAGGGGAAAAGGGGGGAGATAATGAGGGGAGCTGAGGAGAAGATAAGAACAAGAATGAGGCAAGAAAGTATAAAGGATGAAATAATGGGGAGTAGTTCAACGGATACTAAACGGCAACAACAATTAAGAGAAAAGGAGAAGAAAAAACAAAAGGGAATAAAGAAAAAAAGGGACAAGAGGGTAGTTATTGAATATAATGAAAACCTTCCACCGCCATTTTTGATAATAGACGAGGGAAGTGGGGGTGGAGATGGAAATGGAAATGGTAGTGATGGGGGTGCACGTGGAGGGTTTACAGGCTCGAGGATCAATTATCGGTATTACCATCCCAGCTCCAAGGAGGTGGTAATCAATGGGAAGCTGATTAGATTAAAATACTGCCATACTTGTCGGATATATAGACCACCTCGAGCGACACACTGTCGACAATGTGACAATTGTGTGGAGTATGAGGACCACCATTGTGTGTGGCTAAATAATTGTATTGGCAAGAGAAACTATCGATACTTCTTTGCATTTGTGGTATCGACCATGATAGGATGTCTTTATATAATAGGATTTACGGTATACTATCTTGTATCTTCGTTTTCTTTAGATGCACAAGAGGGAGCGGGAGGGATAGATAGTCTATCGACGGCTAAACGAGTGGCAATTTCTATTACTCTGATAATCTACCTTCTTCCATTTCTGTGTTTTGTTGGTGGATTGACGTTTTTCCACATATACTTGATGTGCTTTAACATGACAACCAACGAACAAATCCATTCATCACAGGGGATTCTTTCGACCATTTTTGGAGAAAATTCGAGTCCCTATTCCGAACATAATTGTTTGTACAATTTTGTGGATTGATTATGCAAACCACGAACGGATTCCAATGTATATTGGAAGGGCCGAATTGATCCTTCTGATCCAAACATTGTAATTGTATAATTCTACTTTTTTTTTTTAAAAAAAAAACTAAAAGGAAAAAGGAAAAAGGAAAAAGGAAAAAGAAAAGCCCCAAGTTGTTAATTCGATCAATTACTCTATTCATAATAAAATATCCTTTTAGATGCTTGACTTGATTAATATTTATTCTATCATTAAATTATTAGACTAGAATGTCCAAATAAAAACAAAATATAATATAAACATAGAATTAAAAAGGAAATTAAAAAGGGAGGAAAAAAAAAAGAGAGGAAAATGTTGTACCAATCAATCCATTAGATTAAATGGTTTTTTGCCTCTAGAAGAGTGGTTGGGTTGAGAGGAAGAATTTTGTTGTTGAGCATGAGGTTGGTATGTTTGTTGTTGGTAAATAGGCTGTTGTTGCTGTTGTGGTTGTTGTGGTTGTTGAGAGAAGGCAAAGTTTTGTGAGTTATTTACTGGGGGAGAATAGTAGTAAGGAGAGTTGTTTATAGGTGGAAGTTGTTGTTGAGGTTGTTGATATTGTGGCTGCATTGGAAGTTGTTGTAGAGGTAGAGGTAGAGGTGGTGGTGGCTGTTGATATACAGGCTGTTGATATACGGGTTGTTGGTATGTTTGTTGCTGGTATGTTGGAGATTGTTGATACACAGGTTGTTGGTATGTTGGTTGTTGCTGGTAAATGGGTTGTTGTTGATAGATTGGCTGTTGTTGATAGATTGGTTGTTGTTGTTGTTGTTGGTAAATAGGCTGTTGTTGATAAATAGGTTGCTGCTGGTATGTTGGCTGTTGTTGGTATGTTGGTTGCTGCTGGTATGTTGGCTGTTGTTGGTATGTTGGTTGCTGATATACTGGCTGTTGTTGATATACGGGTTGCTGTTTATAAGCGGGCTGCTGGTACATTGGTGACAAGTAAGCATCATTATTTGTATTATTAATATTGGTTGTATTCGGATTCATGGTAGCAGGACGGGACAAGGGAGTTGTAGATTGTGAGCTAGGGGTATAGTTAGAAAGATATTGAGGTTGAGTTTGGTGATAGGATTGAGGTTGAGGCTGGGGTTGAGGTTGAGGTTGAGGTTGAGGTTGAGGTTGAAGTGGTTTGTATAAAGACTGTTGATTGATTTCATTATTACTAGTGTCATATGATGAAATATATTTCAAGTCTTGGTTTTGTTGTTGTTGTTGTTGTTGTTGATATGAATATGGGTTATACTGTTGTTGCTGTTGCTGAACTGGAGGTTGTTGTTGAATGGGTGAGATTATTGATGCATTAACAAATGCCATTGTTTGTCGATACTTTTCTTCAATATCTGCTTGGCTCATCACTGTAATTGGAGGAGCCAGAGTTATTGGAGTTATATTTGGCGCATGTGTTGATACACGTGTTGAAAGTGGGCTTGTTTTCGGTTGATCATATGTATTGTTGTTATTCATACCTTGGTTGATTTGTAGTTTATCCATTTGCAAAGTTAAATCTCTTGTTCCGTTTTGCTGTTGCTGTTGCTGTTGTTGTTGCGGTTGTTGTTGTTGTTGTTGTTGTTGATTATTAGTACTATACTTCTTACTGTTTAAATACCTCTCAATCTTAATCTTTAATTTCCTAACTAATCCTCCAAGATCCTCATAAAACTTGATCCCACTCTGCAGTCCCGAAATCAACTTGCTATAGTCGTTGTATGCATCTATCAACTTTTGCTCTGCCTGCTCCTTGGCCACCAACCCAGCATCTCGTCGCTTATTGATCATTTGGACTTCTGCATTTTCCACCAATCGTTTGACTTGTGACGTCAACTTCTTAACCAGTTGCTGCTGTGTATAATCATACGCCTTCAGCTTGCTAACAAGCGGCTTAAACTTTGTTAGTTGTTCTGTAAAGATATCTTGATCGTTTTTCATACCTCCGTTATTCATACTATTGCTCCCGCCACCTCCCTTTGAAAACACCAATACTCCTGTAATGTCTTCTTCACGTGCTGCTGCTTTCAACTGCTCTAAACATTTCCTACGTTCCGCACTCAACAATTTGGCATCACTATATATCCCTTCCACGCTATCCACTAATGCGCTTATTCCGCCTTCTACTGCCATCTTATCTGATTCCTCTTCTCCTAAATCCATCAACGACTTTCCATTTCTTCGCCCAACATCCTCCACTTTTCTCATTGCCTCTTTGATTACCTCCTCCAAATAACTCTCATATGGCTTTCTTAACCTCAACACTTCCTCTACCGGTTCAATGTTCTCCTTATACATTTTGGTTATCCTTTCGTCTGAACTCAATGCCTGGTCAAACGCCCTGCGCCTTATTTGCAATTCATCCTGAATTCTCTCCAAATCAAGCCCCATATCACCGCTATCAATTGTTTCTCCCTCTATCATCTCCTCACTTTTCTTCATATCTCGGTCCACCATTTCTTTAAGCGTTTCCATTTGTACCATCATCACACTTGCTTCTTTAACTTCCGCGCCTTCCTCGTTCATCTTCTTGCCCAGCTCTACCAACAATTCACTTGGTTTGCACATACTTTCAATTTCCTCTTCTATGGCTGCTTTGCTATCCTGTGCATATGGATATATCAACTTAAGAATCCCTGGAACTTGTAAATAGCCTAGTGCTGCCTCCATCTCCCCTTCTGATATCATCACCTTTTCCTCCTCTGTTCTAAGCATCCTCGCCTGCTCCTCACTATACATACTTGCTCGCTTGTGCACATCAATCGATACCAAGTTGCTAAATATCTCCTTTCCCATCACCTCTTCGTGCTCCCATTCCTCAAGTATATCCACAAATTTTACTGGTTGCACCACCTCCACACGCTCGGTCCTCTTCAACCTTTCTTCCTCTGGCACTGCCTCGTGATATATCATCTCGTTCTCTGTTGTCGCCTGCTTACACCTCTCGCTCATTTCTTTTGAAAAGTTCGACATTGCCTCTTTAAGCTCCTTACATCCTATCGCGCCCAACCCATTCATTAAATATTCGCGTGTGCCGCTAAATATTGATGGTTCAAACCCCTTTGATTTCGCATATGCCTTTTTCGCTGCTCTCTGTGCCACCTCTAGTCTTCTTACTCTTTCTCCGTAGTTGCATTTTGTAAGTGCTATCTCCGACTCATAGTATTGCGTCAATGCCTCATAATAGTATGCTTTTACTTCACAAACTACCTTCCATCCATGCGGTAGCTCTTCTTCAATAAACTCCTCATCCGACTCTTTCCCTTCTTCATCTCCCTCCCCTTCCCCATCCCCTTCTTCTCTATCTTCTTCCTCGTCATATTCACTACTGCTATCCGTCTCTTCATCGCTTTCTCCATCTTCTTTTCCCCTCCTCTCCCCTCTTTTTTTCTTTTTTCTCTTTCTTCCCTCGCTATCTCCTTTCACTTTTGTTCTATCCTCATCTTCCTCGTCCTCATCTTCTTCACCATGTCCAAAAGCTTCATCGCTACTAAACCTTCGCACCAACTTGTTGTACATATAGCTTGCCTGTGCCGCTAGTCTGCTCATAACTGCGCTTTTCTTATTTTCAATAATGGCCTTTACAATCACACATTCATGTGCCTCTGCCAATGTTATCTGACCTAGTATATTCACTGTCTTTTTGTGCAAATCTATTGATGGTGCATGCATAAAGTTTTTCTCCAAATATATGTATATCTCACACGCATTTTGGTATGCAGAGCATGCTCTTCTCAACTTTTCGTTCATCTTTTCAAGCACACTTTTTCTTTTTTCTTCGTTTTTTCCTTGTCGTTGCTTTGTCTTTTCTTTTTTATTCTCACTAAACCCGCTCTTATTTCCTCTCTTTTCGTGCTCTAAGCTTCCTAGCCCTTCTTCTAACTCTATATCACCTTTACTATGTTTACTCCCATCTCCTGGTTTTCCCTCGACCTCATCCCCCTCTTCACCTTCACCTTCTTTTTCCTCTTTGTTTTCCACCTCCGCTTCCACCTCTTCACCTTCCCTTCCGTCTTCATCTTCATCCCCTTGCCCCCCATTTCCCTCCTCTCTCCACCTTTTATCTTCTTCTTCTTTTGCCCTCTCTCTTTCCTTTTCAAGCTGGCTTATCATTTTTCGCATTAATTTGTTTGCATACATTGCCTGTATACTGGCCAAGTTAAACAACACCCCAGCCTTTTCAAACGCCAAGCTCTGTTGAGACAACAGCTCTCCTGTTATCATGTCGGTCCACTCAAATCTTGGCCCTGTAATCATGGGTTTCCCGGGTGGAAACCTCATTTCCAAAAGATTCAATTGCGAGTAATATTGGTACACTGCATTTCGACCAAAAACATCATAACTGGCCTTGCTCATTTTTTGCCGTAGCTCGTCAAATTGTTCTATCTGTGCAGAATAGTTGGCTGAGCTTTCTTGGAATACCATTTCGATATACCCAGAGATTGCCTGTTTCCAACTTACATACTTTGTCTCTTTTTGATGGATTTCCACGGGTGGTAACCACAGTGCTCTTTCCATTTTGTTTTTTTTTTACTTTTTCTTTTTGTTCTATGTCCTAGTATTGTAAGCAAGAGTTAGAACAAATATAGCCGGTTCTCTAGTTTATATTACTATTATTTCTATTATTTCTATTTCTATTTCTCTTTTGCTGGCCTTAAAATTTTCCTTTTTTCCATTCACACACAACACAACACAACACACTCACACTTTCTCTTTCCCTTGCTCTCCCTTTTCCTGGTATTTTTATTTGGGATTTTTGTTTTGATTATTACGCAATTACATCAAATTGCAACAATATGCTCATTTACATATTTCGTTTTATTTAATTTTTTACCGAGCTTTCTTTTCTTTTTTTTTTGCTCTTTTCTTGGTGTTATAAAATTTGATAATTACGAAGCTTATTTTAGCTGTTGTTAATGACAACTATCCTTTGGTTCCAGTCTTATTCTAACATTTTACTGTTTTCTTTTTTATCTCCGCTTTAAACATGTTTTATTTTCAGCTTTTCTGGTTTTAACAAGGTGTTGGGCAATCTCCATCTTGCTAATTCATTATTGGTAGGTGTCTCGTTCAAATTCTGGTATGTTTCCCATTTATTGGATCAGCGACCCACTGAATTCCTAACTTTATTGTCCTCTCTCTCTTCCCCCTTCCCCCTTCCCTCTTCCCTCTTCCCTCTTCCCTCTTCCCTCTTCCCTCTTCCCTCTTCCCTCTTCCCTCTTCCCTCTTCCCTCTTCCCTCTTCCCTCTTCCCTCTTC
>LSSK01001500.1:0-21490 GCA_001969505.1 Zancudomyces culisetae
AAAATATAAGAGAGAAATATGGAAAAAAATCTATAAGATGATGGTGTGGGAGGAGGATGGGTCGGATTTTAGTAACTACAAAACATACTTTTTTTTGTAATGGCTAAACTGGATATATGCTCAATATGCACTATACATATTGACTGCATACTTTTATATTTAGTTGAATAGTTTTTTTTATAGTTAGTATAGTAATTATAGCTGCTAGATTCAGTACAGATACCGACCAAAAGAAACCCCATCTCATTAGATCAAGTCTTATTTGAGGCTTTTTTTAGTTTAACTAGATGCCACGCACAAATCTAGCACCTACAGTTGAATAAACTATTATAGTAGGAGGTAGCAACGAAGGAAAAGCTATCACTTGAGTTAAAGGTTATCCTGTCCAACCAACACAGATGGTTTGGAAGTTGCAAAAATAAAAATAAAAGATCTATTAAAGATATAAGTAGTTGATGCAAATCGAGATTATAATAACCAGCTATTCCATTGATTTTTTCCCACACCCCAATTTGTTACGAAAGCGAAGCGGAGTGATGTTACTGACAACCAGAAATTAACGTGAAAAAAAAATTTTTCCGTAATTATGCGACTAATTAAAAAAACTTGTGATTATTATATAACGAGTGTATGATTGTAGCTTGTAGTAATTGAATCACTTTGATTATTTGAACAAAAAGAATCACCCACCTGTAAAAAAAAAATTTTTTTTTAATTTTTTGCATCTGCAAATAATATATGAAGAACGGAGGCTAAGAAAAGTAATACAACAAATGTAAAGGTGTGCATGCCGCATAAAACTAAAAATCACTAGAAAACAAGAAAAAAGGGCTGAAACACGAAAAATTTGGGAGATACAGGCGAAAAAATAGGTGCATCGATTTGAATAACAGGCCTAATGTCTTTGGAATACAATATCGAGAAACAAAAGATCTAGAAAACGACTGATGAAAAACGACATAGTGTAAGCGTTATTGTGGTATTTCGGGGAGTTATACTTGAGTATACACGCTTTTTTTAATAAAGAAAAAAGAGAATAAATGTCAAAATGAGAAAAGGGGAGTAAATAATGTGAATTTGATGACATTTTCTAAAAATAAATAATAGGTTATAAACACACACAAAAAGAAGAAAAAATGCAAGATTTTGAGGGGATCAAAGAAATACTGTTCGATTTTGAGGGGGTGAAGGATATGATAACGAATATGAAGCATACGCAGGAGCATGAGGAGCTGAAAATAGAAGATCTAACCCTGATAAATGAAGATATTTTGGGACAATTGGCATTTGATCGCGGAATGGGGGTAAGTGAGGACATAGAGCTTGGAGGGGAGCTGGAGATGAATGGAGATGGTGAGGATATTGAACACAAGCTGTTGGTAGAAAGTGTAATGCAGGCATTGGGGCAGGCAAACAATGGGCTTGAGTTTGGAGAGAGGATGGTGGTAACACCGGAAATTTCAGAGATGGAACTTGGAATGAGAATAGATATGGGACTAGGAGACATTAGTGAAATGACTAAAATAGATCTTCCGAATGAGGGGCTAAAGAGAAAAAACAGTAAACGTCCAAGAGAGCTACAAGAGACAATAGAAAGTGAAGTGATATCTGGATGGTTGGATGAAACAAGTGAAATCAACAAGATAAGTGATGGAGAGAAAGAGAAAAAACGCAAGAAAAAGGAGGGGAAGAGGGGAGAAAATATGATTACGGGGTTGATTATGGACGCGGAACATATCGAGGATCTGGATACAATGGTAGACATACCAAAGTGGCTGCAGGATGTGCTGAGTAAAGGAGAGCAAATCCAAGAGATAGAACCTGTTGATTTGGGGTTCGATTTAAGCCAAAATCTAAACCTGGCCAACTTTGGAATTGAAGAGATGTTATTAGGACCAGTGAAGAAGGAAGGGGCCAAAGTGTATCAAGAGAGTGATGTGGAAGATATGAAAGACATGGGGGAGGTGGAGGAGACGGAGGAGATGAAGACGAGATCAGAACTTGATAGCAAGATAGATGAATATAGCGAGGATGAGGAGTTAAATCGAGGACCGACGAGTTTTATAGGTGAAGACGGGATCCCATACTTGTCATTTTCGTACACGGTGAAAGGGCGATTACAGCGCCACACAATTCGGCGAGATGTAGACAAAGTGAAGATAAGCGAAATTCCCGAGACGTTTCGGCTGCGCAATTGTGTGTACCCGCGGGCACACTGCAGTTTTGGCAACTACAGTGGGAATCGGTGGAAATATGAGACAGAGTGTAATGACTATGGGTGGCGGTTGGCCTTCCTAAACCAAGAAAAATTGGCAGAGAAGCGTGGGATGTTACAGCGTGCAGTAGATAGCTACCGCAATCTTATGTTTGGACGCAAAAACCGGCGGACGAGCAAACAAATGAAGCTGATGCAGCCAGAGTATGTTATAGGCGGTGGAAATGATGTGGAAAGTAGTGCAGCGGAAGAGAAGACCCGAGGGAGCAAAATTAAAGTGAAAGTCAAGGGTAAAGGTAAAAGCAAGGATAAGTCGAAAGCTAAGGGTAAAAACAAGGATGCTGTAGAAAAAATGAAGCTGGATGTGGGAGTAAAAGGGCAGGTTATTGGTGATAATTCAGACATGGGTGGGAATGGCGATAGCGATAACGGCGTGGGTGCAGATAAGGACAGAACCAAGGAAGATAGTCTGGCATCTGCGTTTCGACAGCGATTCCTGCCGGCCAATCTGCAGCATGTGACAGAAACGTTCCACACAAGTTCGGATTTGCAGCCCAAAATGCTGCTGGTAGATGTGTTTTCGCACTCGCGGTTCAATACGATTCGGATTAAAGCCGACATTGCCCAAGTCACATACGATGTACCCAAAAGTTTCATTGATGCTCATGCGCTATATCCTCGAGCATCAGGAAAAAGCAAGGAGCGTTACGGCCCGTTGGCACTGGGTCGCTGGGCGTTTGAAGTCAGTTGCAATGAAATTGCGTGGAAACTTGCATGGCTGAACAAACCGCGGCTGACAAATCGACAGACCATTTTGCAAAAGTGTGTAGATGCATATCGGTGGCGAGTGTCCAGCCCACCCGTTTCTGCTCTACAATGTCTGGCACATACACCCGAGGTTCATTCTGATCTCTTGTTTTTGACACTTTGGGTTCCCAGATGGGGCCGTAGGCAACTACTATCCAGAATATATCCAGACAATACTCAATCTTCCGCTGTTGACACATCACTTTCAAACAATACGAATCTTAAACCAAATATAAATACAAATACACAAATAGCCCTAAATCCAAACCCAAACCCAAATCCAAATCCAAATCCACCTACAAATTCAGCTCCAAACCCAAGTCTAAATCCAAATATAGTTTCGACTTCCCTCACAGAATCCATTTCAAAAACCAACCTCAAAAAGAAACTCCCAAAGCCTAAAAGCACTAAAACTCTCTCAACTAAAAAACTCAAAAAATCACCTGAACCCTTACCCCTCCCTGCAAATACCAACAGCATAAGCAGCAGCGACTCTACTCCTGCTCCTGCTCCTGCTCCTGACCTCTCCAACAATCCAGCTAACACTTTGCTTAATTCCAATTTACTTTCTATTCTATCCAACCCAATCCACCACCAAAACTTTTTGATGCTCCTTAATTCTCTAACCCCATCATCGAACAACACCCCGCAAAATTATCAACAACAATCTCAGCATCTTTTACTACAGCATCTCTTGCTATTACAACAACATCAACAGCTCCAACAACTCCAACAGCAGCAGCAGCAGCAACAACAACCTGATCTTAAAAAAGTTGCCAAAAAAAAGAAAAAGTCTGAACAATCTCAATCCTCGTCTATACTCACTAAAAACACAATCTATTCAAAAGTTGAAAAATCGTCTTCAAAACCCGTCAGAAAAACCAAACTAAAAAAGAGCGCTAACAGTGCCGGAAGTATTAACCTTGCAATGACCTCGGCTCCTCAAAACCCATTGGCTACTGTCCCCATTGTCCGCATCCCATCACCTTCCTCTCTTTCACCTCCAACTATTACCACTAACGTTTCCAAAACAACTACAATCGCCGTAAATAATACCTGCAGCAGTAGTAGTGTTGGTAATAATACCGGACCTGTAGATATGGGCCAGCCCTCTGTAAAACCAATAATTAGCATCAAGCCCAAACCTCCTCATCCATTCCCTGCTCACACCTCTATATTACCTTCTACTTCTACCGTTAATACACACATGAATGCAAACCATACCTCTACTTCTAACCCAACTCCCAATCCCAACCCCAATCCCAATCCCAATAATAATGCTAATACGTTGCCCTTGTCGGCCCTGTCGCCCTCGTCCGAGTCGAAAATCGCAAAACATGCTGCTTCGATCATTGCTGATGCTCTGTTGCGGCAATTCACCAACAACAATCTCCTTGCTGCTAATCCAAATATTTCCAGCAACACCAATCCCATCACTACCACTACCACTGCGACTTCCAACCCAAGTACAGCCTCAACACCAGCATCTAGTCTCAATACTGAAGATGGTGCTAGTGCTTCTGTGTCGAAATCTACTAGAAAAGGCTCTATTAATCTATAAAACTATAAAAGCCGCACTACACTCAGCATTGATCTGGTCCGGCCCTATTGTAAAAGTATAATACTCAATATCTCATATCCACCGTCTTTATCCTGGCCATCACCACCTCCGCTCTCCTTCTTGGTTTCCAGTTTTTTGTTTACATCTGATGTTTCATCATACATAATTCCCAGCCTCCTGTAAAATTTTCCAGCTTTTATGTTATCTATCATATTTACACACATTTCTTTGTAAGCAACTCACTTTATATGTATATTTTAACACTTGTACATCTTTTTCAATTTTTAAAAAAAGAAACCTCCCTACCTTTGAAATGTGTCAGCATCAGTTTTTTTAGCTTGTACTTTCTTCCAAGCTCAAGCATAATGTCAATCATATATCTTCCGAGGCCTTGGCTTTGATATTCTGGCAAAATTTGTATTTCGTAGCTATTTCATTAGCATTCTCGTTATTGTTTTAGGCAGTTACAGTAGTTATAAACAGTTTACACATACCAATAAATAACAGGGATTTCCTTCCGATTACACTTTTCAAAGTCAAAACGGAAACACAAAAAGCCAGCAAGACTTTCTTGCTGCAAACACTGAGCAGATATATTGGCTACACTATTACTAAAAGTTTCTTTGTCGGTATTACTGGCTTTGGTGTGAGCACAGTTATGTGGTATTGTGAGTATAACGAATCGTGAACTTCTGCAAAATATTTCTCGCTCCTTGTGCTTTCTATTCCAGCCGAGGCTCGAACATACATAGCTAGTTGACAATTTACAAGTTTAATAGGTAAGGTACACACACACACACATACACACACACATATATATATATAATACATATTGTATGTATTCAAAAATCAAGCCATAAACATTATTGTACTTACTACTCTAAAACGTTATTTTCAATCAAATCAATCATTTTCTCTTTCAATTTCTCTTCGAGCAGTCGATGATCATTTATCCCCACAGCCTTAAACACACACATATCGACATTTTGTTCAATACTTCCCGAACTTGGCGAGTATTTCAAATAAAATCTAGTATCTGGCTCTTCCAAACGTAACAGTGGCAGTTCGCGGTTTATATCGATCTATACGAATTTGCAAACAAAAAAAAAGTTGAAGATTTGTGAGAAGATAACAGGTAGGGGGAGAGGGAGGGGGAGGAGTGTGAACACATTTTATTTTGATTTATTAAGTAGTGCTGACCTTTTTGCATATTTCAATAAGTTTTTTGTCTTTTAATGTTCTCATTTCATTTCATTGCGTTTCGTTTCGTTTCATTGCGTTTATTTACAGTATTATATATAATAGTTTTTTTAACAAGTATAAATCAAGAAAAAAAAGGTGGAAAAACAGTAAATTATTACAGGTAAAGAGAGTATTTAAACCAACAACGTTGGACCTCACTTTTCTATATATATTTTTTTCTCGTTTGAATCAAGTAAACAACTACCAACAATCAAAATACCCAGAATCTTTCTTGTTTGTTGGTTTTTTTTTAATACCTCTCTGGTCATATCATCAAAATCAACAAGTAGATTATCAGTGTCCCTTTGTGTTAATAACAATCTTGCAGCCCTCTCCACATGCCTTTTCAAGAATACCACTACTAGTTCCGCTCTTGATATTAATAGTATGCTTTGTATTGTCATTTTTTAGTTTTACATCTCTCTGCCCACTTTCACTTCCTTTTCTATTAATGTTGCTATTGTTATTGATGTTATTGTTATTATTTACAGATCCACCTCCACTCCCACTCCCACTCCCACTTCCATTTCCACTCCCACTTCCACTTCCACCTCCGCTTCCACTTCCACCTCCTGCAAGATTGTTATTAGCATTGTTAGTTATTTCTATAAGTATATTGTTTTCCACAACACTGGTTATCGTCACTGTGGAATTTGATGGCGTACCTGTGCCACTGCTAGTGGCAGTACTGACACTGGTAGTTTGACTGGTAACCTCGCTAGTCGATGACAATGGAGATTGTGAGATCTCATTTCCAACTACACCTTGATCGGTTGGGGCACTACTCGTGGTTTCAACACTACAAGTACCGTTTGTAGTGGTCTCACTACTCATTTGACTAGCTATTTCGCTAGTCATTTCACTGGTGGTTTCGCTAGTGGTTTCGCTAGTCGATGGCAATGAAGACTCTGGAATCTCATTTCCGACTACACCTTGATCAGTGGGCGCACTACTAGTGGATTCACCAGTAACTTCACTGACTGTTTCACTAGTAACTTCAATGGTGGTTTCGCTAGTAACCTCGCTAGTAATTTCACTAGTAACTTCACTGGTAACATCGCTAGTAACCTCAACGGTGGTTTCGCTGGGCGTTTCGCTGGCAATCGCGCTAGTAGTCTCGCTGGCGGTTTCACTGGTAACTTCACTAGTTATGTCGCTGGTAACTTCACTGGTAACTTCACTGGTAACTTCGCTAGTAACTTCACTGGTAACTTCACTGGTAACTTCACTAGTAGCTTCGCTGGTAACTTCACTAGTAACTTCACTGGTAACTTCACTTGTTATTTCACTCGTAACTTCGCTGGTAACTTCACTAGTAACATCACTGGTAACATCACCTGTTATTTCACTGGTAACTTCACTTGTTATTTCACTCGTAACTTCACTTGTTATTTCGCTGGTAACTTCACTGGTAACCTCGCTAGTGGTTTCGCCAATAGTTTCGCTGGTTGATGTCAGTGGAGACTCTGGAATTTCATTCCCAACAATTCCTTGCTCGCTTGAACTGCTACTAGAGCTAACTGGAATTGATGAAACGGATAGTTGCACGGTTTCCACTGAACGGGTAACTGTTTCTACAACTGGAACAGTTGTTGTTTGTGAAGCAGTGGATAATGAAACAAATTCTGTTTCTACCACCGTCATTGATACGGTGCTTGGAGGTGCACTTGTTGATTCAGAGGGTGTTTCTGTGCTCAATACAGTAACATCTGTGGATACTGGAATTGTCGTGGTTACTGATTCAATCGTCAGCATAGTAGTTGTCGAACGCGAAAGCGTTGTCTGCGTGGTGGTTTCAATGGTGCTAGTTATTGTCACTGTTATTGTAGTTGTTTCCAGAACTGTGGTAGTTGTGGTCGATTTGTACTTTATTTCTCCTTCTGGCAATAACTCGGTCATAGCATCTGTCGATGATATTTCGGGAATACCTACTTCGTTTCCAGCTATACCCTCGGTCATTTCACCCTCTACACCACTTTCCTCCTGTGTTGGCTCTTGCCCTTCTGTGTCAGAGGGGGTAGACTCAGTATTTTCTGAAGTATCCTCTTTTGAGGATAATTCACTATCCGACTGGTCCATTATTTGTTCTGTATCACTTGATGTATCTGCATCAAAGTTGTCCACTATATGTGTTATTTGCATATTTTATCTAGCCACTTGTATGAAAATGGTTTATTGGTAATAAAAAAAGAAAAACAGTACACATTAACTTACCTTCTTCCTGTCTGAATCCTATAGCCTTTCTTGCTGCTGACCTTTTTAACGTATCACTTGTACGGGTCACCATTGTTATATGTCTGTTATTGTTGCCATTGGGTCCAACAGTAGAGCTGGATTTGTGATAAGGAGTTGAATATATAGGAGGCACAGTACTCGTAGGGCTAAAATCTTCTTTGATAATATTCGCCAAAATATATCTTTTTCGGTTGTTATGTTCAGTTTTGATGCTAGTCGTAGTTGACATATAAGAATTCATGTGGGTGCTGGCTCGTGGATATGTAAAATCCGTGGTGGAGTGTGTACCGCCAGAGTAACTGGTTTGTATTTGTAGTGTGTTAACTGTAAGGCTGTCGTTTCCCGGATTTTGATAAGTTTCTACGCTTCGATCCGTATATATTGGCACACCACTTACAAGCAGTGCTTGTAGTGTTATAAGTATATTAACAAAATTTTGAATATTTTTCATTGTTGCGATCCAGACATACGCCTATATTGTTATCGACAATCCTGTGTGTGACTACTTTTGTGTATACTCTTTTTGATATTTTTTAAAACCTTGATATACTACGTATAATATAGACGATATATACAACTACTATTATTATTTATTTACAAGAAAAGTATATCAACGTTTGGGTGTAATATTTAAAAAAATGTATAAAATCAAATGTAAAGAGCACGAGCTATTACTTTTATAAAGAATTACCACCAAATCAAACGATATCTCTTCTAATAATAGTTGAAATAAATTAATGGGCTCGATGTTGTGGGATATCGTTTTCTAGCTATCATCAATAAAGTAAAGACAAATCAAGTATTAAGGAGCTATCCAGGAACAGAATTTGCGAGGTATAACATTGAACAGATTCCAATACTACTATGCCAACTGTTGGTATTGTGGATGAATACGCTAGCCAAACCATTAAATCCGAGAAATAGTGCCAGTCTAGATGAAAGTGTACTGGTTCGGAAACAAAAAAAGTGTGTGAATTGCAAAAGACTTTATTAGACAATGCCCAGTACGCATATACTCAAGTACGATAGGAAGCTGTAGTGCAAAAAAAGGCAATCGAAGCTATAAAAATGGGCCAGATCAACTGCGGTAGAGAAAATTATAATGTAGAAACTAGGCTTTTGTACGGTTGTTAGACCAAGATAAGGGCGGAGAGCGGGGTTTTAAGAATTAAGGAAAAGTAAATGGGTAGGCAAGTGAGAAGGATGGTATGGGTTGTGAATGGCTAAGACTTGGGTTCGCACAGTTGCTCTTGGCTGTGTGTAACTTTTTTTTTTGTTTCCCCTACTTTTCGTTTTTTGATTATTATTAGGGGGTGGGGAGGAGGGGGGATGAACTATGCGGTTCTAATTGTAATGCTATGACAATCTTGATCTAGATGTGTGTAATAAAGACCGCAATAAAGGCATAGCCAATCAAATACAATTTTTTTGGAAGAATGTTCTGTTGGAGTAAAAAAATCAGCTGAATAGGTTTTTTTTTCTAGATCAAAAAAGAAAATTAGAATATAAAGAAAAGAATGCGGAGATGTGGGTTTGCAATGCCAAAGCTGGCCATCCAGGTATTATCCCAGAGTCAATGGAGGGAAAAGTGTCAAAGCGTAAATATTTATTAATTGTGTAGTAGCGTTTGGTTAAAATGATTTAGGATAAAGTTTATAAACAACTAGCGAATTTTTAGAAGTAGGAATTCTATTCCATCTGCCAAGTCTAGGCTCTTGACCTACAGCCACGGCTATTGTCAAGGCGCTTGGGGATAGAATTACAGGATTGTCATTTGCATGCGGGTGAGATGATGACTTTGCCGCGAGTGAAGAGCCGAATTTGGAGCTCTTGTTCTTGGATGAATCCGCTTCATGAATTGCGACATCGTTAATATAACCGTCCTAAATTATCGGGAAAAATGGAAGAATTCGGTTAGTCACAAGTTGAATAGAAAAAAAAATACAGTGCCAGAAACCAAAAATAAAGGTAGAGTATAGAGAAAACTTACAATAGGGATGACGTTAACCAGAGAAAAGCCGAGCAATTTATTGGAATTGATTTTCCATAGTCTCAAGTAGCCATCGTTGGATCCAGACACAAACAAATCAGTTAGCGGAATGGCACAAAGGGAAGAAATCCAGTTAGGCAGATATCCATCACTGTCACTGCCATCTGAGGAGCATTTTTGAACACCGTGAGCCAAATGGAAAGTAAAAATTGGCTTTTTTCTGCGAAAACTCCACAGACAAATGGCTCCAGAATCACCACCAGTAACAAAAGTCTCCTCGTCTATCATTGCAACACAGTCTACACTTCCTTCCCTAAATTTCTTGGATTTAAGCAACCGCAGACTTGTGTTAAATGAGGCTAACACAGATCGAACAGATCTATTTACACGCTCTGCTTTTCCATTGCTACTCTCGTTGTTGTTTTCTGTTTCAAGATCTATTTGGTCAACCATGTCCTCTTGAAGGTCCAGCTCATCTTCTTTTGAGACGTCCAGCTCGCCAAATCTAATCTTTTCGATTACATTTGAAGGTTCGGTAACAACACCAGCTCGGAACACCATCTGAGTTTCGTCCACAATTTTCCACAAACGAGCAGACTTATCGCGAGCACCAACAGTAACGGCCTGGTCGCGCTGGATGGTAGATATGCCAGTTATAGAATCCAAATGACCAAACAATGTTTCCATATACCCAAGTTCGTCGACGTTCCATAGCTTGACCATACGGTCCAGTGAACACGAATATAGCTGATTATGACCCTTTCTGAATACCAACCCGGTCACAGCATCCTTGTGCTGTTTGAATTCTGCGAGATGATCCATAGTTTTGGCGTTCCATATATGTATTAGCTTGTCTTTTCCTCCTGTAGCCAAGTATTTACCATCTGATGATACTGCCATACAGTAAACCTGATCTCTATGCCCCAGTGTTGTATCCTTGCAGGTCTTCTTTTGTCCCTTGATTGAATTTATCTTTTTTCCCGAAGAGACTTCCCCTGTTTATTTTTAGTTAAATTTAGTCGTTTAGTAGTATTCACGTACTGCTACAAATTAGGTTAAAAAAATATAAATGATACTGGCAATAGTACTTGAAAGCTAGACTTACATTTAGCAATGCTTCCATCCTTAGACCCACTAAACACATACTTTCCATCTTCTGTAATAGTTGTGCAGGTTACTGCTAAATGGTGGCCATTCTTCAGTACAAGCGCTGAATCCTTATTTATAGTATACTTGAAACTGTCTGCTATCCGTTTATATATCCGTCCTTGTGTTTTCTCTAAATCGTCCTGTAGTCGTTCTGCTATAATATCCCGATCTATATCTGCTGCATCAAACCCTTCGACCATTTCTGCCCCCTTTTTGAGGTTTTCTACATATGCTCGCGCTACTTCAAGCCGTTTTTGTGCGGCAGTCTCTGCCGAATAATCCCCGTTTTCTTCGCCATCTTCTTCCTCGCTGTCTTCTTCGCTGCTGCTTACTTCCTCGCTACCTGATTCGCCTCTCTTGTTTTCAGCACCACTACCAGGCTCTTCGTTTTCTTCACCTTCAAGATCGTCAGAATCTACCTCCTCATCGTCATATTTCTCTTCAAACTTGCCTCTCTTCCTATCACCAGATCTTCCACCACCAAATTTACCACCACGACCCCCACCGACTTTGCCTCTGTTTGACTGCCCAAAAGATCTAGACTTGTTGTTTGTTCTTTTAGTGTTATCTCTTGTATTCTTCCCTTTATTTTTGTTTTCGGTTGGGGCTTTCCTTTTTCTACCTTCACCTGGTAGTGCAAAAAATCGGTCTTTAGCCATATTCGCTTCCCAAAAAATATTAATTTAACTATACTTTTTCTTTTGTTTAGCTGTACAGGCAATTCTCTGGCTCAATTTTAAATGGGTAAAGTTGTAAATGTAGTGTTTTCCTAGCTGAAGGTTGTAGTATTCGATTTCTTTGATTCTTGGAAGTACCAATGATTGACGCTAATCTTTATATTCACAAAATCGTCAAAATTATCCACAATTAGAGCTTTCCCTTATGTTCTTCTCTCTATTTGTACAGGTTACGTTATTAAATTATTTACAGTTCTGGAAATGAGTAATATTTTGCTGACCTAGTTTATAATCTAATTACAAATATGTTTAGACTCACTAACCAAGCTCATATTCATCAACTTGTGAAAAAAAAAATTTTTTTCAGAAACTTTTGAGGATTTAGGTTTGCTGATTTGCTTTTTTCCGCTAGAACAAAAAAAATTTCGGTCTATAAAAAAAAATTTTTTTTTAACTAGCATTAGCTATAATGAGAAACTATATAAAAAATGTCACATGGCCATAATAGTGGTAGAGCCAGCAGTTATATTGTGTTCATGTTGGCTTGGTTATATCATGTTTACAAATAAATGGATATTCCAGTGTCAGACATTAGAGTGGTATTTAAATGGCCGATAGTGTTATTAGCCGCTTATAACGGTGTATACAATCCATATGGTATCAATTAACTACAAAGTCTTTGGACTAAGCCTTGTGTAGTATTTCTGCTTTTATATAGCCGGTAGCAACAGACGCGAATGAAAAGCTTGTTAAAGAAAGAATTTTAAGAGTGATGTTCAATAATTGCTCTTGGAAATCTAAAATCCGCGACCTGGTGCAAAATTGAAATCAAATGTATATTGATTCGTGTTTATTTATTTTTTTTCATTGCGCTTTTTAATGTCGCATTCAGTCAAGGATTTTTGAAAAGAAAAAAAAATTCGACGGTTTTCTGGGTTGTGGGAAAAAAAAAACAAATGCAGGATAGAATATAAATAAATAGGTACAAAATAGATACAAAATTAGGAAAACACACGAATTTAATGCTTGTAAATCAAGCCTCCAAGACTGCTAAGATGAATTATTGAATCAACATCGACCGAAGATAAGGCGAGTGAAATAAGACAATATCAACCTGTAAATAGAAAAAAACGAACGAACGAAGAATAAGAAAAAAACAGGGAAAATGTCATTTGCAAAGTTTCTGTTTGGAAATGTTGATGAGTCTGGGAAACTAGACTTTTCGGACATGGACGATGAGATGAGGGAGGTGTTTTTGGAAGTTGGAGAGGAGGGAAACAGATTTTTAGAAACCGCATTGGACGATATTATGTTCAACAATGATATTGCGGAAGGCGTAGACAAAAAACAGACAACTTATACTACATTCGATGAGGATAGGAGTCGAGGTAGAAGCATGGAAATTGTGGAGAATGGTGCTGGTGGTAATGTTGGTGGCAAAAGCGTCATTCGGCAGAAGGTTAGATTTGAAAATGCGTATGAGGATGATGAGTATGATGAGGAAACAGAAGCTGACGAGATCGAAGAGGAAGAAGAGGAGGAAGAAGAAGAAGAAGAAGAGGTAGATGAAGAGGGAGCGAGAGGTAGAGATAAAGTTAGTGGTGATGTGAAGATGAGTAAGCAAGCACCGATAATAAAACGGAGACACGAACATGAAGATTATGAGGAGGAAGAGGAGGAGGAGGAAGAAGAAGATCGAAACAAAGACCAATATATGGGACTGTTTTCTGGTTCTGAAGAGAGCGAGATAGAGGAGAGAGATACAAGTGAAGACAGAAAAAGTGAGAATTTAACTAAGGAGGCTGTAGATGAACGAGAAAGGGAGAAAACAGCAGAGTTGTCGATGGGCTCAGAAATCGAAAGAGAGCTTGAAAAAATAGAGGAAGAGGAGGAGGAGAAGCGAGGACAAGAGCAAGAAGAAAGCGAAAAGGTGGCGGGATCAGAAACAGAGCCAGAGATGGAGATGGATGCAATGGAGGAGGGGGCTGAGGTGAAAGATTATGGACTTCGACAGGCAATATTAAAAAGAAAAAAATTGGTTGAAGCAAACCACAAAAATTTTACCGATATATTTGGATATTATATCGAGCATAAAATAAATAGAAACAAACGGAAATATCCGCAAATAGAAATTAAAACGGCAGACAGCAAGTTGTGGGAAATAAACAGGAAAGTTAAGAAGAGCGTTAACTATTTAGAAGAGATTACAAGTAGGTTAGAACGTACACGGGAGGAAGAGGGAAGAGTAAATACATGGAATGATGTGAATTCAGGGGGGGTAGAGGTCGATAGAAGCATGTTTGGAATAGAAGTTTTAGATTGGGAAAAAGACATACGCTTCGAAAAACCAGTAGGAGAGGAAGATGGACCATGGAAAGTAGAAGGCCGGAGTATTAGGCCAATAAATATCAATTTTATGAATGGAGGCTGGATAGAGGACATACGGTTTGACATGGCTAGTGAAAAGGAAATAATGGCTATAAAGAAAAGCATTGAGCGAGGAATAGGGAGCAGAGAAGCAGAAGCTGGAGGGAAGCTTGAAAGAATAGGGTTAGAGGAGACAGGGGAAGGAAGAGGTAACAGATATAACATCTCCAACGATATGTTTTATGAGGCACTACAGGAAGGAAGAATAACAAGGGTACGACAGACATTTGGGCAGCTGGTAGTGAAGCATTCGGTTCCAGTGGTGAAATTACTGAAGCCGTTTTTCAAAATACGGTTTACAAAACAAGAATTAAGGGAATGGCACCGACCGAGATTTAATGTATATGAAAACACAGAGGCAACAAGTGGGGATGTAAAGATTCGATTTAATCGAGTACGGAGTTCGAAGAAGAGAAAACACAGAGGTAGAAGTGAGGCACTTTGGAGTGGAATGGACATTACGTTGCGAGATAACAGTGAGATTGTGCTGGTAGAATACACAGAAGAATTTCCACCGCTGATGTCGAATGTGGGAATGGGCTCTGTACTGGTAAATTACTACAGAAAAGTGGATGACAAGGACACACATGTTCCAGAAACACGGCTTGGTGAGCTGTTTGTGTTGGGTGTGGCGGACGTTTCACCGTTTTGGGGGTTTGGAAATGTAGAATCAGGGCAAATGATGGCGGTTTTGTACAACAATTTGTTTAGGGCACCGCTTTTCCAACAACGGCCGAACAATAGAGATTTTTTGGCCATTCGATTCAAAGCAGAAAAAAACAACAGCCGGTATTATTTGCGATCGATTCCACATTTTTTTGTAGCGGGGCAAACGTATCCGTTGATGGAAGTGCCTACTCCACATAGTCGTCGCGTGACTAATATAATCAAAATGAGGTTGCAAGTAGCGGCGTATAGACTAATAAATGAAAATTTACATCACTTGCTGAACTTTGAAAAACTAATCGAGATGTTCCCAGAATACAACGATGCACAAATTAGGCAGCGACTCAAAGAGTTTTGTGAGTTTCAAAAAAAGGGGGCAGGTTCAGGATACTGGCGTGCTAAATCCAATATGCCGGTTCCTAAGGAAGAGAATCTGCGTGAGATGCTTAGTCCTGAAATGATTTGTCTGTTTGAAAGTATGTTGGTAAGTCAGCTGCACTTGATGGACTTGGGTGCGGCTAAAGCGGCCTCGTCCGGAGCACATAACGATACTGATTCGGTTGGTAACTATAGCTACAACGATCCCCAAACACCTCAACCAACGCCTGTGAATGCCACTTCTTGGCGGCCTGTTGACGAAGCGTCGTCGCTGGCGCCATCTTCGATGGTACATACCCCGACTGAAGAAAGACTGGCCAACTGGAACACAACGCGCAATTTTACAAACGCTACACAGGGCAAGGCGATGCTGCAGCTGTGTGGTGAAGGCGATCCATCAAATATTGGATGCGCATTCAGTTTCCTGCGTGTTAGCATGAAAGATATATTTTTGCGACCTGGTGAAGATATTGAAACAAAGCTAGCTGAAATCGAATCGCGGCCAAAGAGTGCGCATCGGTACAACGTCGCTGAGCAGCAGGAAATCTATCGTGAGGAGATTGATCGTATATGGAATGGCCAACTGCGGCTGCTCTCTTCGCCATCCTCCCTGTCGCTATCACTATCACTGTCACCATCATCTTCGTATGTACCTTCTGCAGTAAAGCTTATTACCAGTTGTAAGCACCATTGCAGTGAAAATGAGAATTTGATTGTTCCCAAGTCTGGCGATCCATACCTTCCTCTTTTTCTCACCAACAATAATGTCAACAATACAAACAATAGTAATGGCGGAAAGTGTTTTGAAATTTCCAATCTATCAACTAACCTTCCTCTGAACAAACCCACAGTTCCTCCTCCTCATCAAACAAGCTTTATCGGCTACAATTCAAAGATGCTTACCAAAAAGCGCTTGGTAATTAAACGCAAAATACGATCTGCAACTATCGGCCCCTCTGGTGAATATACATATTCATATTCGGTTGAAATTCTAACAGACCCTCAAGTAATTGAGGCATACCTGCGACAGAAATACATCATCCATCAACAACAAAAGGAAAATGCTCTTAGGGACAGCGAAGCCATTGCCAAATTGAGGTTATCCAAGCATTGTAGGGCAAAACACTATTCAAAGTTATTATCTTCACACATGAGCACTTTTAGCTTGTCCTCGCAAATTCAACAACAACAACAACAGCAGCAGCAACATCAATTCTCCCAAAATGCGTCCTCTCTCAACTACGGGTACGGCTCCGCTAATGATCCAAATACTGGTAGCGGTATGACATTCTCTACCGCGTCCTCCGGTGCTGATGGAGCATTTAATACACCTGGTAGCCTTAGAGCAGATGGTTCTTTCTCGGGATCGTCGCATCATCTCAACTCCCTAAATGTCAATACCAGCCTGAATACAAATCAGAATATTATGCCCACTACACCAGGTGCATCAACACCGCTTTCCTCTACTGGATCAAGAAGATGTAGAAACTGTGGAATGCTGGGCCACATGAAATCAAACAAAAAATGCCCCAGGTATTACGAGTTTTACCCTTCGTAACACCATTTTTACCTTTTTACCCTTTTGCTTTCGCTTTTGCTTTTTGCTTTTATCTTTGTGTTGTGTTTGTAGTTCAGTATAGAGTTTGTTTTTGTATCAATTGAGATTATTCACAAATAAACAATATTCACCATTTTCAGGAAAAAAAAATGGAGACGGTGTGTGAGTTGAATGAGCTTCGCCCTTAAGCTTATAGCACCCAAATTAGTAATCATTTGCATTATCAATCATGTTGATGTTTACACTTTTCTTCATATATAAAATTGGCCAATTATTAATCAGAATTGGTATCTGCGCAATAAAGCTTGATTTGGAAAATGGTTGAATTTTTCCCGACCCACTAAATAAACCTGAAACTGAAAAAAAAAAACAAGAAACAAAATGGAAAATGGAAAAGGGAAAAGGGAAAAGGGAAAATTGGCAATTAAACTTTTCCTTTCATTTCTGCCACCCTTGCTTTGAAAAAAGAAGAAAAAAATTTTTTTTTTGAAAAATTATATATACCAGCCAAAACGATTCTTTCTAATTTTTGTCGCTATTCGTAAAATGCACGAATTTTCCCTCAAATGTTTTCAGTATGTTTTGTCTACTTATAAACTCCTCTTCAGAAAACGCTTACAGTTTTTTTTTTTTACATTATCAAACCATTTTTATAATAGTACACTCAGTATGGTCCACTATAATCTCTCCCTTTTCTCTTTTGGCCTATCTTTTATGTGTATAATGTATAATATTATAATATTGGTGCGTAGTTTTTACTCTCCTCCCCTTCCTTCTCCCCCCCTTCCCTCCCCATTTCAAAACCACACTCCATTCATCAAACACAAAATAAAACAAAGATAATGACACCCCCCCCTCCTCCGTTCTCATACCCTATACCCTAAATTTGATTGCATGACCTTAAAGATAAACAAAAAAAGTTTTTCTTTTCTCCTTCGTACCAAATAAAAAGTCGTGCCACCTAGCCATCACATTCTCCCATAAATGGAACAACCTGCCTCATTAGCCATCACAGACCATTCCATTTTTTATCTTGTATAACACAATGTAACATCACGCCAAATGCCCCAGATTCATGTGCAATGTAAACACACGTGGATAGAAAATGACAACATCATTTTTCAAGCTCGTGATACGAGCTCAAGGATCGCTCTCATCATCCATTCTTGTCGCTACTTTTTTTTCATCAGCTTTGTAATTTATTTACTTTTTTTTTGCTCTTTAATTAGCCGATTGAGTGAATTTGGCGGATTTTTTCCGCGATACTCCTCTTAAAGCATTATAAACGATATAATTCGAAAAGTCGGAAAAAAAAATTTTATTGTTATGGATGTTTTTTTCTTCAATCTATGTGGGAAAACCTAGTCTTAGTAACGAAACAAATGGGAGTAAACAGCAAAAAGTGAAATATAAATAAAACTAAGAATTTTCCCGTTCATACTTTCTTTGTTCCGTTTACATTCATTAATTTAGTTTTAACTTGTTTCAGGTTCAGTTTAATTTTCAGTTTCTGATGCTGATTCTGGTTTTGTTAAATATCTAATACTCAATAAACAGGTACAAGCGCGAATATTTTTATCTTTTCATCAAATAACTATACAGAGTTTGCACAAAGCAAGAATGATACAAGGTATACGAAAAAATCACCTACCAAGCAAAACTAATATCACTTGGTTACTATCTGTATCAAGATCGTATTCGGGAATAACCGGCGCAAAGAGCGTTTATGGGTCATGTGCTACTTCTGTTGCCCCATCCACTGTTTGGAATAAACAAAGAGCAGTCAATAGCGTCATTTCCAGAAGTTACTCCCAGGGCCAAAGTGCAGACCAAACTGAAATCCAACAACCCACCAAAGAACAGGTCAAGTATATAACAGAAACCATCAAGCTAAATGATAAGAGCTACCTAAAGCACGCAACTCTCGGCCAGTTGCTGCGAAACTCATTTGTATATTCTTGCTGCACTATCCCATGGCTGGTGAACAACTCGCTGAAACTTATCGAGTTTACTGAACGCATCCATTTGAGTTGGCTCAGTCACTGGTTTATCAAGAGGACGTTTTTTAAGACATTCTGCGCAGGGGAAAACGAACGTGAGATTGTGGGCAGCATGAAACGGCTGAAGGGGCTGGGTATCAAATCAATTTTGGACTATTCCGTAGAATCGGATTTGAAAAAAGATGATGATGCTGGTAATGGTAAGGCTAAAAGTGAAAATGAAGTCATTGAGGAAGCCAAAAAGGCGATTGACGATCTTGTTCAGGAATATAAAAAGAGCATTGATATGGCAGCGCAGCAACGCGATTCTTTCGTTGCTGTTAAGGTCACTGGGTTGATTACTCCTGATAGTCTGTATAGACTATCCACTTTATACGAACCAGTGTTGAGGAAGGGATACAACGACCTGGTTATCAAGGCGAGTAATGGAAGTATAAAGAGTGTCAAAGACATAAATGGATTGGAAAAGATTGACCTTACTCAGTTTAAGACTGGAATCCTAGAAAAACTACCAGGGTATAGCCACAATGCCAGTAGTGTAGATGTACAGAAAATATTTAGTAGTATAGATAAAGATGGCGACGGATATATTGATTTTATAGATCTAATGATGGGAATGGGATACTCCAACAAGTTGGTTCGCAATCTTTTCCTAGCACCACCACACTCAAAATCAACCTCGCAAGCAAAGAAGGACGATGATTCTGGTATTCGCCCACTGGACTTGGAATTTTATGACAATTTGACTGAAAGGCTCAGGGAGATTACAATGTATGGCATTCAAAAACGTACCAGGATCATGGCAGACGCAGAACATTCATACTTCCAGCCTACAATAGATCAAGCCGTGTTGGAGGTCTGTGAAAGTGTGAACAAATTTACCAGTACCAATGGTAGCAACAATTTCCAGGTTGACCCGATCCTGTACAACACGTATCAGCTGTACACCAAGAGTGGGTTGTACAGATTGAAGACTGATTATATCAGGTCGGTCAGACAAGGCTGGGCATTTGGTGTCAAGATAGTCAGAGGCGCATACATGGCATTGGAAAACGCCAGGGCTCTTGAACTTGGCTATGAAACACCAATCAATGAAACCTTGCAAGCTACACATGATAGCTATAACGGAGCTATTGAGTTTTTGTTGGGAAAAATAGCCGAAAGTAAGACAAAGGCCTTGCAAATGGTGCAAAGCTCTAATGAGGCAAGCAAAGTTATTTCTGTTAACAATCCGGCCATTTTTATTGCTTCACACAACCACAACTCCATAAAATTGGCTATTGATAGATCGCAGAAATTGGGACTGATAACTAAACATGACTTTTCAGACACTGACAAAAAAAACAAAAATGTAGTAGCTGATTGTTCAAGAACTCTGGGTTTCGGTCAGTTGTTTGGTATGCAGGATGGAGCTACTAGCTACTTGGCCAATTATATGCTGGCTGCAGAGATTGATGCCACTAGCGGCAACAGTTCACAACTACCCAAGGCATTCCCTTCAGCCAAATCCCTCCATGTTTACAAATATGTTCCATATGGGCCAATTGCAAAAGTATTACCATATTTGATCCGCAGAGCACAAGAAAATTCGGCTGTTTTGGACACAGTCAAAGATGAAGTTAGACAGATCAACAACGAAATCAAATCAAGACTCTTTTTCTCTTCATAAACCCTCACACCCCTGTTTCTTTTCTTATAGAATTTTTTGTTTGTTTATTTTCAACAGTTATATTGAATATAGTAATTAAACATAAAAAATAAATTTTAAATATTAAAAACAATCGAAACGAAACAATGTCGTTTCCTCCGGAGCTAGCCTAATAATTATTGATCAGCTTATTAATAGAGTTTTCTATAGCCTCAACACACTTGATGATTTGATGCTTAGAATGTCCTGCGGATACAATGATTCTCAAGCTAGGCTCAGGGGCCGGCTCTTTCTCCCGCTCAACCACATAAAGACTACTACAAACAAGAACCTTATAAGTCGTTTGAATTTCAGAGGCTAGTTGCATCATCACAAGCTCTTCATCTTGCCTAGTCCAAAACTGCTGGGTGCTATTTATCCCTCCATTGCCACCCAGCTTTTGTACAGCTTGCCTCATACAGTTTGGTGTCAGGTGTACATGGATTATTGGGGAATTATCATCACCCTCAATCTCAATGATACCGCTGTCCCTGTCAGTAAAATTGTCATTATTGGTGCTAACACTGCTAATACTGCTAACATTACTGTCCTTATTGCGCAGTCTCTTTTCTTCACTGGCATATCCGTTGATCGATTTGTTGTTATTGTTGTTGATTTCTTCAAGCAATTGCCTCATATACGAGATGTTTTCATTTAATTTTCGTAGTGCTAGGCGCCCATCTCCATCTCTTTCAGCAAGTCGACTAATTGCATCTGACGCAGTAACAGCCATTATCGCTGGCATTGATGCTGAAAAGACATACCCGAGTCCCGACAACCGTTGATGGCCAATAAGTTCCTTTGCCGCACAACAGAATCCACCAGAGCCGCCAAATGCCTGCCACAACGAACCCAAAAGGATCTCTACTTCTTTGGTAGCCTCTGCCACACCATCCTT
>LSSK01001502.1:0-34205 GCA_001969505.1 Zancudomyces culisetae
GGGGGGGGGGGGGGGGGGGGGGGTTAGTTCGGGTTTGATACACATTTATCACTGCTGTTTGATTCGTGCATTCCGCAACTTTTGGGAAAGCAACGAATGGCAAAAATTATGCAAAACCATGCCAAGCCAGCTCTCGGTTTTATTTTCCCTAGCTTTGGGAAAAGGTTAAAAGTATTTAAAAAGAGGGGGAAAGCTCTTTGCCCTCAATTTACCAGAAATACATTCCAAAAGATCTTCACAACACAAAAAGAAAAGATATATTTTAAGAGTAAAAACAAAAGAAATAGATATGGAACAAATCAGAGAAAAGAGTGAACAAGAGAGAATAGATGAATTTAATGCGCTGAAGGCAGAGTTTGACCCCGAAGTAATCTTGCAGAGAACTGAAGAATGGAAAAAAAAGTTGGAAGGAAAATATCTAGACTTTGACGACTGTGTAGCAAATAAGATATCAGGTGTGGACAGGATGGTTAAGGATGGCTACTCCGTAAGCAGTGAAATAAGAGAAAAAGAGTCGGAAAATATAGTCAAGGCATCTTCATTGCCCGAGGTGGTCAGGATTATTGGAAAAAACACCTGTGTTACCTTGGACTATCGTCCTTCCAGGCTAAACATCCATGTCTTGGAAGACGGACTCATTCAGCGTGTGTACTTGGCTTGATGTAGTTTTATTGATTTGTTTTATTTACAAGCTGGCTAGAATTTCTTGCTTTACACAATGACTCGAATGAACATTGTGATTAACCCCATCTAAAGAGTATTCTAGCCTATACATGAATTTGAAAAGATGAAATAAACGTTCTAATATCATTTTCTTGCTTTTGATGACTTTTTTTTCCGCTCATATACATACAAAAATATGAGGTGAATTATATCGTATACAAATAAGCACAATAAAATGCTGCCAGATTTACCCTCAGCCCAGGATTTAAAAAGCTCATGACTAAATCTACAATATCAAAAAATATTATTGAAGTAAGAAGGAAAGGTTAGGATCTTATGTTTGATGGTTTTTTCTTCTTTTTAAAAACAGGCAGAGAGAGCCCCTCTGCCTCTTTAGTATCACTTTTAAGGGGTAAGCGATCCATTTTAGTCCCATTATCTTTAATAACTTTTTGTGTGAGTTTGAAATGCGGTAATTTTGTAGACTGGTCCTTTGTGACATCAGAGGGTGGTGGTTGTGCATTTTTTTTGTTAGCTATAGATCTTTCGGGGGAGGATGACCTTTTGGTAGTAATGTCCTCTGTGGTGGTGTTAACCTGTTTGTTTTCAGAAACGACTGCAACCCAGGCCCCAATTCCTGTACTATCGAGTTTCTCGTTCTCTTTTTTGACCCATTCGGGAAGGACTGGTGCATTTACATTTGTATCAAGAGTTGGTATATTACACCCACCCATAACATTGTTGTCTGTAACAGTGTTATAGTGCGGTGTAGTATAGTCAAAAGGCCGCTCGCCCTCGTCTAGTTTCCGCTTTTTGCCCAAATTCTTTAAAACATTTACGCTTTGAGGCGTAGTGTGTCTCCCAGCATGACTTGTTTTTGCCACACTCCCCTGTTTCTGACTTTTTAGGACATCGAGAGTTGCGCTATTTGTGTGACCTTCTGATATATCTCTTTTAATAGATTCGTTTGCTGCCTATATGAATTTTGAAAGGAATCAATCTTCAGAAACCCAGAAAAGATTAGGAAACATATACTCACTAAAACGGGTACATTTATACAAAAGTATCTTGGTACTTACAGCCTCGATTTGGGATAACACGCTATTTAGTTTTGAATCCTCCTTTTCTTTCTCTCTAGTCTGTCGATCTACATCCTGTAGGTATTTCTGGACATTGACTTTATGTCGAGTCCCACTATTGTGTATATCCTTCGACTATAAATTATCATTAAAAAGTTTATTTTTATCTTTTCATGTTTTATCGAAGGCTTGTCCCCACGAATATATTAGGATTGAAAAAATATAGTGAATCGCAAATATTTAAACAGTTGAGTAATTACGCTTTTGTTATCCGCTATATATATTTTACAGTATATACACCAGTGTTTAGGCGTGGACACCCAGTATTCCGACCTAAGTTAGATTGGTAACCCCGCTTGTTAGTGTGTTTCCGATAAACGATGAAGTCAAATTTAACAAATGTTTTACGCTTACATTTTTATATATCTGCTGTGTTTGTCGTATGACTGTACTTTTTCGAATACTTATCCCCCTGTTACTTTTCTGTTTATGTTTGAAAGGTTTACACAAAATCCTGTCACTGATAGAAATTACTGCACCAATCTTTCTTATTCCTTTTTCCTGGATTCTAGTGCAAAAAATCAGGCATTATATTCAGCCTTTTCATGACTATTTTTTTCCCATAAAATTGATCTAGAGATACTAAAAAAAATGCTCAAATTGGGTAGTCTAGGTTAGCTTTGATGCTAAAGAAATGATTTTTGGTAAAATATCATTGAATTAAAAAAAATAGTCTACTACATGCTGAGAAATATTGAATCCAAACAAGGAAGAAAAGTATAAAACGAAAACAAAAAAGGCGGGATACAGGAATGCTGTCTGTCTTTGAAGGAAAGGTAGGGCTTGGAAACCAAGATATGTGATGTAGATGTATTCAATTGCAGCAACGGCGTATAGAGTGTTTCCAAGAAACAGAGAAATCCATGAAGGTTTCATGAGAACAGGCAAAAAGAAAAACTGGACCACATATAGTATTAAAAACGCCGGAAAGAAGGAGTTACAATGTACATCAAAGGCGTACTGTAACTCAACCCGCTGCTCTAGTACATGAACGTTTTGGTGGAGCAAAAAGTTATTCGAAAATAGCCTATTTTTTTAAAAAAAAAAGTACATATATACGTAAACCATTAAAGTTAAGCCCTGCAAGCTGGGTGTTATTTTTTGGTGTAGCCGCTTCAAACCGAATATAAGCTGGTATTACTATTTTTTCAAATGTCAACTTACCAGGTTGCTAATGATATGAAAAATCCCAATATAAAGTAGTTGAAAATTATCAATTTGAACGTTATAAGCAGTAGACCTCGAAAACCAGCTCCGTATACCGCCCCATACCCAGCTGAGATTACTATAAGTTTTTTTTGATTTTTGATTTGATGAGTTAGGAGATACTTCAAGTATGCATTTTATTTCTTCTAGAAAAAGGGAAAGAGAAGGTATGTCACTTACTTAGGAGTGCAACAAGTTGAAGTATGACAAAAGCCGGGTCATCTCTGGACCATTGGTTTTTCGTTTCTATTTTAGAGATATTGTTTTAATACACTTTGCTCATAGATGTAAAACAGTTAAACATTATCCTTACGTTTGTGGTAGTAGATGTTTCTGTACCTATAGTTGGGGTATAATTATTCTATTAGTTATATTCAAACCTCTTGGATTGTCTTATTTAGTTATCTTTTTTTTTGGGATAGAATAGTTAGAATGGGCTAGTTACACTCTTTTGGGGCTTATAACCAAATAAAACATTTGCCATAACGCATATTCAAAATCCATATGTCCCCAGGAAAATATTTTCTTGAAGTATGGTGATAAAATATCCCTTTTCCTCTTTTTGGTTTTTAGATACCCTCGTTGTCGCTGGCCATCCTTGTAATAATCCCATTCGTTCATGTTGATTTTACTGGTGCCGATTGTACATTTCTCTCTTTATGGGGTCGTCAGTTGGCTTGTTCAAAATCTAATAGCAAGGAAAGTGCGTTATAATATCGGAATCTGCAATGTATGGGTGAAATTTCTAAAATCTAGTATTCAAGCCATTTTGATATAATCAACAGATAAATTATATCAAAATATCATGTTTCTGGATAATAACAAATGGCCAAACGCCTGTGTACACTACCTTACAGTAACTGGGTCGATGTGTCTAATTAAACAATAAAAGTGCCTCCTGTTCTATTTTGTCGCTGGCAAATTCTTGTTTTCTAATCGTGCTTGCTCTCGATTAACTCTCTTTGGCTCAGGTTTCGTTAAAAAATAAATCGTCCCGCTTAAGAAAACTGTGCTTAAAGTTTGGGATATGGAGGTGAGAAATGTAACCATACAGAAATCTGTTTTAGAAGCATCGCACAATTAGGACCAATAGGATACTGACAGTAAAGTTAAAAATCCACGAAAAGAGTGGTAGAGTTTGGAATTAATACAGCTCACTGTTTTGCCATGTGTTCTGGGATTGGTGTTATTATTTACCCAGTAAACATATCATGGAATTTATTATTAAAGGTCAACGACTTTTCTAGTTAGCCTCTTCCTTTTATATACTTTCTCTTTAGCAGTTTAGTAACATGAATGAGAATAGTAAAGATAATATGGGATGAGGCAAAGTGAGGCAAGGTAAGCGTAATTAGGACAAAAGGCAAAAAAAAAAGTTTTTTTCTCTATGTATTACACCTTGACATCTTTTTTTCTTTCATATTCACAGCTATTGTTCCTGGATAAGAGTTTTATATACACTCCGGTGTTCACGCCTTTTTTGTATTATTATTTTCCGGAAGAAGGGCAGCCCCATTTTTTAATTCAACTTTAGAACTTTACCTTACTATTTGTTCATCCTCCTAATCAATTGAACATAGCGTTATTATACTATCAATCTCTAGAAAGAGAGGAGGGGAGAAGGTGTAAAAAAAAAGAACTCTGGGCTGTACTGTACCAAATAGATAAATAGCGAGTCAACTGAGAAAGTATATCAACACACATGATGGCTGTGAAGTATACACATTTTACGTGTTGGTGTTGAGATGAGGCGCTGTTGTTGAGTGTGAAAGTGTATGTAAATGCTTTTTTTTTGCTTGTTTGTATGCAGCGCTAGCATGCCCCGAACCTCCGGAAACAAAATAATCAGCATATGAATACTCACTCCACAAAAAAAGGAGACAAGTATACTACTCTTTTGTTTAGTTGACTTTGGAACGTGTTAACGAAGCAAAGTAACAACGTAAAGTAATAAAAATGATGCCACGGCGGAAAAGGCGTGGTAACGGGATGAAAGCGCATTTTGTTAAACGGATATCATAGTGAAATAATGGAGACAACATGTCAACGCAGTTTTAAGCCCTGGTCCTGTTTTTTTCATCAGCTAGGGATTTCCCCCTGTCTCCAGCCTTTTAATATGTAAACCGGCTTAAAGGTTCATGTTTTTTTTTATCTGATAAACTTGACTATATCTCTCGAACTTTGCTTTTTCACCTCACCATTATAATATCTACTTTTTTATCAGCCCCTTGTTTGCCATTAACAATACCGACACCTTTATAACTGATAGAGTACTTTTTGCCATTGGCGCTGGTCTGCTAGATTGAGCGTCTTATTATAAAACAGGAATCTTGGTATTATATTCACACTTGTTAGCAAATATATCCTTTTGGTGATATACAGGTTAAAATTCATAAAGCGAGGTGGTTGAGCTTTTGAAAAAAAGAACACAAATAATATGATGGTTTCAAGTTAGCAGGGAAGCGGGTGGGAGCCGTGCGCAATTGTTTGGGTTGCATCCCAAGATCAAACCCAGCTGGTGTAACAAGAGACGACGAAGGGGCAGAAAAGTGATCTAATACATTTTTTACTGCGCTATCGTCATTTTTTTGTTTATAAAAACATGCTATTTTAAGCTTGAATATAATCCTCCCCTGTCACAATCGTCCTTAAACAATAACCTAATGCACACAAGGGATGGAGTGGAAATGGAGTTTTCCGGGATTTTGTTTAAAATAAAGGCATATACACCAGCATGGTTGATTGTCGCCAAAAGTACTATTATTTTTTTTTGTCGTAGAAGTGTAGTTGCGTATTAACTGCGTTTGTATTGTTGGGGTAAAATACTAGAATCATGTTCTAAAACGAATGTGGTTGTTTTCCCTTTTTTCTAAAAGACAAAGATCTAGAGAACTCGTAGGAATGTGCGGCTAATTGCTACAAAAATTAGCGGAAAATAGCGAAAGTTAGAAGCTGAGCTAGAACCAATGTTGGTTTGAACTTTGGAAACAGCTAAAAGTAAATTTCCTCATTAAAACGCCACTACAAGTTCATTTAGTATTAAAAAAGCACAAAACCAACCAAGATTCGGAGTGCAGAAATTGATTTACGTAACTAAACATGCCAATCACTAGAAAACTGACGTAAAAAAAAAGACCCAAAAGGCATTCCCGAAGATATTATTGCCTTTTGCAATCTTCGGCTAGAGCCATTTAAATCCCTGAGTCCATATTGGGTTGGTTAGGGGAGGAGAAGAGCGGGAGGGTAGTGAAAAGGTATTCTATGTTGGTGAAAAAAAAAACATTGAATTTGAGAATCGATAAGCATCAGGAAAGCAGGACTGATAGTTAAGAGGCTATTTTAGGACTGTGTGACCTGTAATGGGTGTGGTTGTAGTTGTGGCAGTGATTTTATCGGTTGGAATTTTATTTGTAGTTGTGGTACTAATTATAACAAATCAATTTTTTTTGGGGGGACGAGCAAATGAATATTTCATAATAAAAGGCAACATTCAGTATATCTCCAAATAATTCATCTTTGGCACTCTATTATAGACCAAATGGACCAAAGAATACTTGTATCTATCAGGAATTTGACAGTCGAAATCGAACCTGTAATCCAACCAGAGTAAAGTGTAAGTGTGCAAATCATGAGGAAAAAAAAGGGAGGGGGTGATGGTGGATCATCAGGTTCATTAATTTTGTTCGGTTTTTTTCTTGGATGCGTCGAACACGTGGTCTAAAAATAGAAAGCCCATGAAAAGAAACAAAAGTTCAACAAGAGATATAGAACAACTCAGCCATTTTAGAGGGTATGAGAGAAAAGGAAATAAAAAAAGGGGAGCATTCTTAGAGGTTCTATTTGTTGTTCTTTGTTCGCTTGTAGATAAAACTCTACGAAAAACGGGTAAAATAACCTAGGTAATTAAACATAGATGAGTTACAAATCATTCCAAACAAGGGCGTAGTTGCGCGGGCTACTGCTGTTCCAGATGGGTTGTGGTTAATATTACAGGCAGGTTTATCAATTAAAATCCTTGTGCCTTGGGAAAATAAATACGGTTAATTTATTATTTTAAAGCCATTGTCCAGATAATTTTTATCTTTGCAAATGTGTCATCCTATCGAGTCCAACTAAAAAAGACATTGTAAAACAATGGAAAGAAAAAAAGTATAATTTCAAGACTATAATCATTACATGCCTTCAGGTAGAAACGTTCTAAATGAACATATGACTATCATACTGAATGGAATATATTACTGATCCTTTTTTTTAATTAATTCTCAATTAAAAATAACGAAAAAACAGAAATTGAGAAAAAATATACGCGGCATTTAAAGAACACAGAAAACTCTTAATAGTAGGTACTAGGTTATATAAAAAGACTGGTTCTGTAAGGAACACAGCATCTGTTAAAGAATACTCTTACAAAAAGAACTCGTTGATTTTTTTTTTTTTTTTGTCATGCCAGGGCATTTTAAAGCCAATATCAGGTTTTAATAGAACATAATACATATTACCAAAAGCCTTTAACTATTCGTTTTGGAAAATTAAAAATTTACACTACACTGTCACATAGGTGCCAAATACGTCAATTATCTGATTAGTGCAGCGCAATAATAAAACAGGGAATAAAAATAATCCGTAATTAACCGTGGGGTGGTCTATAAATACTCATAAGATTCTCTGAACCCATCTCTGGCATTAAGCGTTTTAAAACCTTATTTAAAGTTGGCTATACCATCAACAAACAAAAGTACATATCTCAACATGAGCACAAGTATATAAAACTTGTTTACATAATAGTAGGAAGCAACATACCATTAATCGAAGCATTATACAAAAATAAACAAAAAAAAAAGCCTCACTCCCGGCTAAGTAAGGAACCAGCCGAGTAAATAAACAAATAATACAATAATCCAACTATATAAGCAACACTCACCTTCCCACTTCTAGCAGAGATAAACAAAAAAAAACATGCTCGCAAGCGGAAAAGCTAGTACTACGAATAAAAAAAACATGCAAGTACTGCGGTCACTATCCAGGGTTCCAAGCGAGACAGAAGTTGGTGATATTATCAAGGCGCATAAGAAAAAGGAGAATAGAGAGCGTAAAATGAAGTGGAGAAAGTCGAACGTAGAAAAAAACAAGAATAACGACTTGAGATGTCGAGTAAACAAACGAGCTAACCAACTGTTTGGACCAGGCTCTTCTGAGATGAAGAAAAACTGGGTGGATGCAGAGTTCAATAAGAGGCTGGAGAAGAGAAAGGAGAAAGACGCCATGAAGAGGCGAGTAGTGGTTGGGAATGAGACACCGGATACTAGTATGTATTCTACACCTTTTAATCAACCAGTTGCTACTAATGAGTATAAACCGCAAACATGCCACGAATACATTGAAAAAACATCATCCCTCGTGGAAAACAAGTTATATACTTACCATAGCTACAACTGGGAGGAAAGCCCACATACTGAAAATAATCTAAAACCAAGCAGTCCAATCAGCGAGTATAGCTTTGATAATAAAAACATATCGATTTTAGGTGCATATGGTTACACAAAGGGTGGTAAGGAAAAGCAAGAATGCGAAGAGATAGAGAAATCAATATTCTCGCGTTCCTATATATCTGGTGGTATTCAACTCGAATCAGCTCGCAAAAACAATGGCATATCTGTTTCAGGAAAGGGCTACTACTCCAACAACGATAGTGTATTTAGTAGTCTCAATATCAACAATATCAACAATATCACCAATATCAGTGCACCAAGATACAACGACGAAAAACCAAGTAGACACATGAGAGACTCTTCAGAATGCACAACAGTTGTATCTTCACCGCATTTACCTATTGATTTTGATTCCAAATACAATAAAAATCGATACCCTTCAACAAGAACAGAATACGAATATAGGGAAGTTGGAAGTCCAGGAAAATGTTCTATCAGGTATATAACTGATTAATATTAGACGCTGGACATTGTTCCAAATTATAGACTCCACCATCTGTTTCGAAGACCATGGTATTTTTACTCGTTGTAAAATGAAATGAAGGGCTGGTTTACTAACAAACTATCCTTTAAATGCTTGTCTATGCCTCTTTTTACGAGTATTGAGGCTGAAATGAGCAAAAAAAAAACTGACAAGCAGAACGCTTTGTTGTACATAAGCATTAATTATTTAGTTTTATTCACCATTGCACCATTGCACAAAAAATCAAAATCCAAAATTCTCGGTCTACATGTTTTTTTTTCTCTTTCTGAGGCCTTTTTTTATTAATAGCAAATGTAATTCATATTAGCACGTTACTTTTATTGCAAAATATTATTTAGATCTCAAAATAAAACACAGTACATATAGTTGACAAAATGAAGATTGCTAAAAATAAAACAAAAATGTTATGGGAATAGGTGAGAGTGAAAATGTTAGTAATTTGAATACATTATTGTTATAGAAGTGGTCAAGTAAAAAAAGGGGGTAAATGAATTGTGTAAGTTCCCAGGAAAATAACCCCTGATACTGACTCTTGAATCTCAGATTGACACCAAGGAAGGTCAGGCCGTTAAATTGAACTCTTGTGACTTGCCTTTAGCTTAGCCTATCATTTTTCGTTATGAAAAAACATGAAGTGAAGAAAATTAAAGGCAAGGAAAGGATACACATGTTGTGGGATATGGGATACGAGCCTGAAAACAGTTAGTTACTGCATAACACGAATACATATTGTGATGTTCTTGCTAATAACATGTTCCAAAACGAAAAAAGTGAAGAATATCAGAAAAAGTAAACATGCGGTTAAACAGTGTAAACGAGTAAAAGGTAGAAGGGAAGAGGAAAGAGTACGAAAAATAAGACGAATGAAAAACAAAAGAGAGGCGAAGGACCCATTTAATGAGACTAAAATGTATTTTTCACATATATTGTATTGCAAGTCAACGAACCAACTTGTGATTTGGTAAAATTTGCTTCAAAGAGATGAAATACGTAAACTCATACTCCAAAATTAAAACTATTGATTATTACATAATAATTAATACCGATTTGCAATATTTTAAGAACAAATGAAAAGAAACAAAAAAAAAATCGAAAAAAAGACTTACAATAACGATAAGGGCAAATACAAGAAGAAAATCAGAAAGGGGGTGTCCAATAAACCCGTCAGACTGGGAATGGTTTAGCCTAAGCATTATAAACACGTTTATAAAAATAAAAAAACCAGGAGAAAGACTTGTTATACATCCGTCTATGTATAGATATATGAAATATAGAAAAGACAAAAATAGATAGAAACAAAAATAGAAACAAAAAAGGAGGCACAAGCATCAAGAACAAAAAAAAACTAATACCGAGAATAAGCGTGGAATTTGGGTTGTTTTATACGCGTATACTTGTCAGCGATTAATCAGAACTAATACAGTACAGAGCCACACAAGGGAGGTTTCTCATAATCATTCGAAAAAATAAACTAAAACAGAAAAAAATATAGATAAGAGTTTGAAAAATGGCGACTAATGGAAAATCTTCAAAGCCAGCAGTCGAATTTGTAAGTATCTTTAATGTATACATCCCATATTGAAAAAGAAGGACTAGTCGAACTTTGATGGCAGTGCTCGAGATTATTTTCATACCTATATATAGCCTACTAGAATTATAAAAATAGAATTAATATAAAAATATACAATAGCCGAGGGAGATATACAAACCAGAATATCCTAGGAATCATGATAGATTTATTGGACTGATAAATTTGGGCAATATGTGTTATTGCAACTCAGTTTTGCAATTATTATATTATTGTAGAGCCTTTCGGGAAAGTGTAAATAACTACCCAGAAAAGAGGAGTTATCCAAAAGAAACACAAGCGTCTATGGAAAAATGGGAGAAGTTTTATGATCATAAACGAGTAGAGGCAGAGGCAGAACTGAAAAAAATGCGAATCAAAATGGGGTTGACTAAGGAGGAGGATAAGAGGAAAGGTGATACAAAGGGTAGTCTAGGTAATACTTGTAATGATACTAACAGTGATGGTGTTAACAGTAGCAGCAACGGCAACAATGGTGCTAATGGTAAGGAAAGTGGCAAATATGGGCAAGCGAATGGTGGAGAAAGGACGACAACGGTTGGAGGATCAACACCAATGGCAGGAGCAGCAGGGATGATGTATATGGATGAAAGCAACAGCTCGATAAAGTACAGAATACCGGCAGGGATGTTTACAGTGCTGAAAGATTTGTTTTGGTATACAAGTACACGAGTAAGCAGAGTCGGAACGTATAACCCAAATCTACTGATAACACAACTGAAGGTATCGAATGCGCTATTTAGAAACAACGACCATCAAGATGCACACGAGATGTTCAATTATTTGATAAATGAAATTGCAGAGATAGTTGATCGGGTAGATACAGAACGTGCAGAAAGGGAGTATGGGAAGGGAAAAGGGGGAGCGAGAAATGATTTATTTGATAGTAAAGGGATGTTGATATCAGGAAAGACATGGGTACACACATTGTTTGAGGGTCTTTTGACAAATGAGACCAAGTGTTTGACCTGCGAGGCGGTATCAAGTCGTGATGAAAAGTTTTTTGATCTATCACTGGATGTGGTGAACAACTCATCAGTGACAAGTCTGTTACGGGACTACGCAAAGGGAGAAATCATGAAGCAAGCCAACAAGTTTTACTGCGAAAAGTGTGGTGCGTTACAAGAGGCTGAACGAAGGGTGAGACTCAAGAGACTTCCTAATATACTGGCATTACATTTGAAAAGATTCAAATACGTTGAGTCACAATATCAATATGTAAAATTGAGCTATCGGGTAAATTATCCAAAGTTTTTGCGGGTTCCAGAAATGACAGAGGAGGCAAATGATGTCAAGTATCGACTGGTGGGTGCAATTATTCATTTAGGAGGTGGGCTAAACCAAGGTCACTACATAGTGATAATAAATAGTGATGGCAAGTGGGTATTGTTTGATGATGATTATGTGGATTTGATTGATGAATCTGAACTGGAACTTTATAATGGAGATTCATTAACGTTTGGTGGAGTTTATGTTTTGTTATATGAAAGAGAAGATTTGGATTCCGCTCAGCTTGATTTACCATTTAATTCCGAGTTTAACGCGTTTAAAGCAAGAAAGCAAAAGGATGCTCAAAAAAAGGAGAAAGAAAGTAACAAGGTTAATGGTGATGCTGGGAATCTCAATAATGACAGCAATACCAGTGCCAATGGTAGTAGTGATGGTAGTAGTGATGGTAGTAGTGATGGTAGTAGTGGTAGTAGTCGTGGTGGTGATATAAACAGTAGCAATGGTGATAAACTAGCTAGTAGCCAAGAATGCAATGCACCGGACCAATCTGATCTTTTGGCATCACTTCAGCCACAACCTGAAATAAATAGACAGAAAATATACTTGCGAAATAAACCATCAATAACTAATGTTACATTTTCAACAACAGCTTCTGGAACAACACAAACACCAAAATCGTCTACATAGTATACAGCTGATGGGGTTTCTAAATGCGCTAGGTTTTAAAATTCTTTGGTAAAACCCAACTAGATAAACTAAACAAATAAATAAGTAATAAAAGAGAGAAGTTATTAGCAGGAAGAGAAGGGTGAAGGAGGGTGAGAAATAGACGAGAAAAAAGAAACACAGATATACCAATACAAACACTAAAATTGGGATTTAGATATTAGGATTCGATTATTTAATATATTTTTATGATTTAGTTCTTTATATATTTGCTATGAGAGTAAAGAAAAGGAGAATAAAAAGAAAAATTAGTATAAACAAAATATAAACGTATAATGGTATTGGATAAACCAAACTGAATTTATTTACATGTGTTTTAATTTGATTTTGGGGGGGGGGAGGGTCATTATTAAAAATCAAACTGAAATAATTATGCTGATTTTCAAAGTAATATAAAGGTGAAAAAAACAACACACAACACAAGCTAGCCGCAGTTGTAAATGCGGAGATTGTGATACTGTATTGTATTTGTAGAATTGCAAAAATAAAAATACAGAAATAAAGTGGCAAGATGAAGTAAGAAACTGAAAGATTTAAATATGTTATCCTCAACCTAGATTTGTACAAGAAGGGAAAATGTAAAAGTAATGAAAAATGGAAAAATGGAAAAAATAGGTTTAAAATCGAAGATTTGCAAGTGATATTTCCGTACGATTATGTATACCCTGAACAGTATGCATATATGACAGATCTCAAACGAGCATTGGATGCAAAGGTAAATATAATGTGTTTTATACTATTTATAATTTGTAGTATAAAGTGGGGACACAAGTTAACAGGAATAAAAAAGAAAATGTGTATTTTGAATTGAATAGGGGCATTGCTTGTTGGAGATGCCTTCAGGAACGGGTAAAACGGTGTGTTTGTTATCCTTGATAGTTGCGTACCAGCTAAAATATCGGGATAAGCGAAAGTTGGTGTATTGTTCACGTACAGTTCCAGAGATTGACAAGGCATTGGCGGAATTAAAACGGCTTATAGAATATAGAAAAAATAACCGAGATAGCGATATGAGTAAGGAGGCAATGGAGGAGGAAGATATGTTTGTTGGAATAGGTTTGACTGCTAGAAAGAATTTGTGTTTAAATCCAGAGGTAAGTGAAGAATAGGTTGGCTAGTTGGAGGGGTGAGTGGGGGATGATGTGTGTTTGGTTAGTTTAAGGCACAGAAACTAACAATGTAAAAAAAAAATGAATAAATGAATGAATACTTGAATGAATAAATGGTATATACACATGTATTAGGTTAATAAAGAGAGAAAGGGGAGAATAGTGGATGCGAAATGTAGAGGGTTGACATCGCCATGGATACGAAGCAAAGCAGAGAAGCAAGGAGACCCGGTGGAGCTATGTGAATTTTATGAGACTCTGGAATCAGGAAAGGAAGGGGAAGGGATAACGATAAAGCCAGGAGTGTATACAATGGAGGATCTTAAGGATTATGGAATGAACAAGAAATACTGTCCATATTATTTAGCGCGAAAAGTGATACCAGTGGCGGATGTGGTGATATTCAGTTACCATTATATTTTGGATCCTAAAATCAATGAAATAGTATCAAAAGAGTTTGGCAAAAACAGTATAGTGGTATTTGACGAGGCGCATAATATAGACAATACATGTATTGAAGCGTTGAGCATGGACTTGAATGTAAGCAAGCTGGAGAGTAGCAGCAAGAGTGTTGAGCAATTGGTGGAGAAGATCAACGAGATTAAAAAGACAGATTCAGAGCGGTTGGTGGATGAGTATAACAAGCTAGTGGAAGGGCTCAGAGAGACGCGGGAGGCAAGGGCGGAGGAGAAGGTGATTGAGAATCCGGTATTTCCGGACGATTTGTTGCGAGAAGCGGTTCCGGGAAATATTAGAAAGGCTGAGCATTTTGTAATGTTTTTGCGGCGATTTGTAGAGTATTTGAAGGCGAGGATGAGAGTGATGCATGTAGTTGCAGAGTCGACAGGGTCGTTTTTGAAGCATTTGAAGGATGTAACATATATAGAGCGAAAACCACTTCGGTTTTGTTCGGAAAGATTGGAGTCGCTAGTACGGACACTAGAGATTACAGACTTGGATGATTATTGGGGATTACAGCAAGTGGCAGCATTTGGTACGTTATGTGCAACGTACGAAGAGGGATTTACAGTATTACTGGAACCGTATGAGTCAGACACAGCGACTGTACCCAACCCAATGTTGCGGCTAGTGTGTTTGGATGCAGCTATTTGTATGCAGCCTGTGACTCGACGATTTTCAACTGTTGTCATCACGTCAGGGACGTTGTCGCCGTTAGATATGTATCCACGGATGTTGAAAATTAGACCATCGATTATGCAGTCGTATGCACTGACTCTGTCTCGTACATGTTTTCTACCCATGATAGTAACACGAGGCAGCGATCAGGTGGCTATTAGTAGTAAGTTTGAGGTGCGTCACGACCCGGCGGTTGTTCGAAACTTTGGGAATTTGTTGATTGAGATGTGTAAAACAGTTCCAGATGGATTGGTTGCGTTTTTCCCTTCATACTTGTATATGGAGTCGATCGTAGCAATGTGGAATGAAATGGGAATTCTAAAGACGGTTTGGAAATACAAACTGATCTTTGTAGAGACCCCGGATGCTGCCGAGACGTCTCTTGCTTTGGAAAACTATCGCCGGGCTTCTGAAAATGGTCGAGGTGCAGTTTTATTTTCTGTTGCTCGAGGAAAAGTGTCAGAAGGTGTGGATTTTGATCATAACTATGGGCGAGCTGTTGTGATGTTTGGTATTCCTTACCAATATACCGAATCAAGAGTGTTGAAGGCTCGACTGGAGTTTTTGAGAGAGCAATATTCAATAAGAGAAAATGATTTTTTGGCATTTGATGCACTACGACATGCCTCACAATGTGTTGGACGAGCGCTTCGAGGAAAGAGTGATTATGGGTTGATGGTATTTGCTGATAAGAGATATTCGCGGTCTGACAAGAAATCCAAGTTACCAAAGTGGATTAGTTCTCATATTTCGGATGCCTATTCAAACTTGTCTACGGACATGGCAGTGTCATCTGCCAAACAGTTTCTAAAATTAATGGCACAACCATATGATCAGAAATCCATGCTTGGAATTAGTTTGTGGTCTGAAGCCGATATTGAACAGCGAATGGGGACAAACTAATTAAGCTTTTATTTAAATGGAATCTTTACTTTTCCCAAATTCTAACAATATAATATAAAGGTGTGTTTTTTGGGTAATTTTTAAGCCGGGTTTGGAATAAAACTGAGAAAACGGGTACTTCCAGCAATGATCAACTTTAAAAGTCAGAATATAATGCTACCAAGATCTAAAATAGTATAAAAATAAAACCATAAAGGTAAAAAAAAAATGGTGGAAAGGTGAGTGATGGGAGAACAGGGGGACACATGTGAACGTGTAGATCTATAATAGTGACTTGACTCTTCTCGCTCCCTCACCTAAAAATTCACATTTATTTTTGTTTTATTATGTTTTCGTGGATTTTTTGAGGTTAATAACGGAAATTGTTTTTTTCCAGAGAAAAAATGATTTTACACAACAAAGTACAAATAAAGCATTTAATTTTAATAAAGAAAAATTTCAATCGATTTTTAAAACACTAATATTTAAAGCTATACAAATCACTGGTAATGAAAATATAAAAAGGAACTAGTAAATAAACGGAGAATTGTAAAATAAAAAAGCTTGTTGGTGAGAAATAGCAAAATTGGGAAAAAGAAATGGGTTTACAGGGGAAAAGGAGGGGGAGGTATGGAACTATTCAAGTGAAATTTTGTAATTCTAATCGCATTAGTTTTTTTAAATCATCGAACATAAATAATGCGATAAATTAGCAACACCAAATGAAACAAATTAAACTACAAGGTTATTAACGTGATAAAAAAAATTCAACGCATTTGAATCATTTAAATGCTGGGATATTATTTTTCTCGTTATTTACTTGTCACTAATTTATTTTTTAAACATTTTATCTATTTTAACGTAGTGGCAGTTGATTAATTAATGGTGGATTCTATAACAAATAATAATTTAATTCTAAATAATAACATGCAAAAAAAAACTGTAAACTAAAAAATAAATGCCGCACAAAAACAAAACAACGATAATAACAAAACCATATTGTAAATAAAAATGTACATGGATTATAAACATGTACCCTTCTTCATTTTGATGTAAGATTTGTATTACGAAATAAATAATTTATTTTTAGAGCATTCCAGTAAAAAAAAAACCAAAGTTAAAATTATATGCTTTTTATATTGCTCATACTATTACTCTTGATATTGGTATTGGCATTGCTATTGGTACAAGGTATTACTATATAAATACGAAATTAGAACACAACACATGATAGTATAAAAATGGGAAAAAGACGGGAACTCTCGCGCAATTATACACCCATCTCGAGGGAATTATCCTCTGCTTTAGTCGAGATGAATTTCGAGATTGAAAAAAGTATACAAACCCAATCCGACAACCAAAACGAAAGTAAAAGCAAAAGCAAAAGCAAAAGCAAAGACATGAACAAAAGCGAAAATATTAATGCAGAGAAGAAACGGGAAGAATCTACACAACAACAACAACAGCAACAGCAACAACAACAATGTAAACAACAACAACAGCAGCAGCAGCAGTCACCTCGAGAACAGTCAGGGTGGTTTAAAAATAGGCGGAGTGGAAGGAATAGATTAGGTTTAGTTGGAAGTCTGCAAAATTTGCATGAACGGGCAAATTTCCACTATTTTACACGCAGCTCTAAGGGCATCAACACCAACAACAATATAAACACCAATACGAATACAAACACAAGCATTGACACGACTAAACTTAATATTACTAGAACTGATAACGAAAAAAAACTTAAAAATATCAATAGTAACATCAATCTTGGTATTGGTGGTGGTGGTAAGAGCAAAGGTAATGAGCGAACCCTTGGGAAAATGAAGAGTCTTTCGGCGATTTCTACCCGCGAACTGAGCTTAGATTCTAAAACAAAAAGGAATGGATTGAAAAGATATCGTGAAAGCAGCAACCAAACATCAAACAATGAGGAGCTAGAAAGACATAAATTACGAGCGCTAACCAGGCGTGTACACGAAAATTGGGATGAAGTAGATAAATCATTAGAAGAATTGCGAACGTTGATTGTAACGAATGGGGGATTGCCGATAGAAATTGCCAAAAACGCCAGTAGCTCAACTAAGGGAACAGATATTAAAAGCAAGAATGATAGTAATGAAAGCTGTGTTGAGATGGAAAAGTTTTCCAACGATAAATTTGGTATTGGAGATAGCAAATATGGTGATAAGGAAGGAGATGAAATAAGTAAAATCAACAGGGAGTACAATGAGCAGCGGGGGAAACTGTGGCTACTGCTTTTGCGAATACAAAAGATCCCAGTAGAAGAGTACCTTAGAGAACTCAATAAATGCCCATCGCCCAGCCACAGCAAAATCAAGGACGATGTATTTCGAACGTTGGCGACAGACGAGGTGTTTAAAGCAGCGGTTTCGGACAACAAGATGATTCGGATTTTGAATGCAACGGTGGTTAGGCGGATAGGGTCGATAGCACGATACGTACAGGGAATGAATGTATTACTAGCACCATTTGCGTATGTAATGAACGAACCGGCTGCATATTTTTGTTTTGTGCGGTTTCTAGAGCAGCGCTGTCCATTGTATGCGACTCCCAACTTGCCGGGTGTTCATGCAGGCGCTGTGCTGGTTGACGAGGTATTATCTTTGGTTGATCCACCACTGTATGCTCATTTATCATCTCATGGCATTACGGGGCGCATCTATGCGTTCCCAGCAGTGATGACGATATCCGCCTGTATTCCACCCCTAAACCAAGTGCTAAAACTATGGGATTATTTTTTGGCCTGTGGTGTTCACTTGAATATTCTTTGTATAGTTGCATTGGTTATTTCCATCCGCGATTTGCTGCTGACTACTACCAATCCAAGTTCTGTATTGCGACATTGGCCACCTCTTAATGCTTCTTCTCTGATAAGAAAGTCTCGCTTTCTCTTGTCTCAACTGCCCCACCACATTCTTTTTCTCCTGGAAAACCATTTATGTGATTTTGATTTGGCCTGCAAGATTTCAGCCCACGATCCTTCATTAAATCTCAACATACTTGCTGCAAACACTTCTGCCGACAACAATCTACTGTGCAACTATCCAATCTCTTCCACAACTCCTCGTCTCACATCATATACTGCCTCTTCCAATTCCAATCTTGCTTCCAGCGTTTCTTCCACTTTTGTCGCTGCAAAACGACGTAAAATGCCTACTAATTTGGGTCTTTCCCTCACTGATTCTACCTCTCCATTTCCAACCCAATTTACTCACTTGCAAAACAACCATCAGCAGCTACACAGTAATCTCGATTCTATTACCAATCCTAGCAGTCTTGCTAATAAAAACAATGATACTGGCCCCAATACTCGACAGCGTAATAGAATCCGTTTGGATTTGCAAAATTGGATTTCTAATCGTTAATGCTTCTGTTTGCCAAGATCACAACAAATACACACTTTTTTTTTTCCCCAAGAGGAAATGTATTGTATATATCAACTAGCGCTTTTATTTTACCACATCTATCCTGTTTTTCAACTCTTGTCATTTCTTTTACCTTTTTATTACTGTTTTAGTTATTATTTTCCCCTCTCACTTAATCCCCTCTTCTCCTCTCCTCCACCCTCTTCTTGTACTTTTTTTTAAAAATCCTTGCTACATTTTATTCAACCACTATCACTATATCTACATTTACATTTATATCTACTCTGTTGAGCATTCTTTTCCACATGTTTTAAGCAGTGTAAAATAATGGAATATGGCTATTGGTTATTGGTGCTAAAAAGGAACAAGCTCTATATTTTCCTTTCCGAATTTATGATATTTCTAAAATTGTAATATAAACTCTTCATTTGCTAGCACAAACATTTATCTGTTACCAATAAGATGAGCCTTTTTAAAATAATAGGAAATGAAAAACCTCCCCAAGACTTTTGTATTTTTATCTCCAAAGTTACTATTTGGTAGTTGGAATTTTTGGTTTGATAGAAAAGCAAAGAAAAATAAAATAGAAAGTGGCTAAAAATCAGACTTTGATTCGACTTGTGACTTGATACTCCGACTTTTTTTTTTAAATTTAATTTATTTTTTTTTTCGCATTTGATTCTAGAATATTTTTCATTTAACTTTCATATGCAAAAAATAAAAAATAATGAACGAATAAACAATAATATTACGATTCTTGCCAATTTATACTCATTTATTAAGGTTCTAAAAAAAAAAAGTCTTGGTATGATTTAACTTCATCAAGCGTAAATAGTGTTTTTATGCAGTGAAAATTTTTTTTTTCATTCGACTACTACCGTGCTATTACCGCAACTAATGGTTTATCTCTACACCAGAAAAAAAAAAACACTTGGCCTTACCAAACTAAACCAAACTACACCTTAGCTTATTCACGCCTCTCCTCCTTCACCCAAACATATATTATATATATATATTCTACTTGTAGCCTTAAATAGTATCAAAAGTTGAATATTTATTTTATCAAGTTTTTATTTTTAGTGATTTTTTTAATATAAAGACGAGACAGAATTATTTTTTTACAGCATAGTAATGATTAGTGCAAAGAAATTAGTTGGATCAGCAAGAGTTGGAACCTTCGGTCATGGCAAGTGATTATTTTTATTGTTGTTGTTGTTCTTTTGTTCTTTTGTTCTCAAAAAGACCTTGTCACCCTGAGATTTCTTTATTGTACTATTAACTACCTTACTAAAAAAAAACAAATGAATGCGAAAAAAAGGTATAATAGGAGTGAACCGAATACTACAATCCGCCAATAACAGTAACAGTGTCAGCACCAGGCAAATAGTACTGGGTTCGAGATATCTCTGCAATTCAGCACCAAGACAAAGCAATTTAAACCATATTGAACCTTTGCAAACAAGCGATAATGTAAACACTCGGCAACGAAACTCGCAATTACAATTACAATCCCAAAGCTCTAAAACATTTTTTGGAACACGTCACCATCAGTTGCAAAATTTGAGACTGGCTGAGATTTGTGTAAATATTGTAGCTGATGGTATGCGCCAGAGACGGTGGTATTCGGCCGAAAAGCCACAACCGGGCGCTGAAAGTGGAAAAGAAAAGGACAGTGCACCACCTACCAAAACTACAGATGCCAAGGATGACCTCACTACTGCTCAAGAACAGCAAGTAACCAAACAGTCAGAAACCAAGAAATCTACACTTTGGGATAAAGTTAAGCATGAAGCCAGGCATTACTGGGACGGAACCAAGTTGTTTGGTAAAGAATTAAAGATTTCGACTAAATTGGTCATCAAGGTATTAGCTGGTAATAAGTTGACCAGGAGAGAAAACCGGCAATTGAAAAGAACACTTATAGACTTGGTGCGATTGGTACCGTTTTCTCTATTTGTAATTATTCCATTTGCCGAATTGTTGTTACCATTTGCACTCAAGATATACCCAGACTTACTGCCGTCGACTTATGAAGACAAGGCAACAAAAAAGAAAAAGGCACAGCAATTGACCAAAATCCGTAATGAAATGTCGGTATTTTTGAGAGGAACCATTAAAGAGGGATTAGAATTGAAGAAAAAGAAAGAGCTTGCAGAAAAGCAACTTATTGAAGCCGGTCAAAGCACTGACACTGTTGTTGACGTTGAGAGTATTGAACCAAGCTTTGAGGATGCGGAACGTATTCTTACTCAATTACGCTCGGGAAAGGATGTTTCTAACCAGGACATGATGAAACTAGTTAAACTATTGGAAAACAATCTTACGCTAGACAATCTCAGTAGACCACAATTGATTTCCATATGTCGATATTTGGGAATTAAATCGTTTGGAACTGATAATTATCTCAAACACCAGATTCAAAAGCGTATGCAGTACATATTGGCAGATGACAAATTGATTTCATCTGAAGGCGTTGAAACATTGACAATTCCCGAATTACAAAGTGCTTGTATAGCAAGAGGAATTAAATCCGCTGGTATATCCCCCGGCAAAATGCGAGAGGATTTGGAAAACTGGTTGGACCTACATTTGGTTCAAAAAGTTCCCGCAGTCTTTTTAATTCTTTCTCGAATTTTGTTCCGTGATACTGTTAACGCCGATCTGCATCACGATGCTCTTAGAGTTACTCTATCTTCACTGCCTGATAACCTAGTTAATGAAGTTACTTTGTCTTTGGCTGAACGTGAAGGTACTGCTACCAACAAACAGAGATTGGAAGTTCTTGAAGAGCAGGAAGAGTTGATGGAGGAAGAAACTGAACAAGAACAATTGAAAAAACCTTAAAAGAAACCCCCCCCCCCTTCTCTTTTTTATCCATTCTTTTCCCTATAGACATAATATAATCCTATTCTATTGTTTTTAATATGCTGATGTTTGAATGTTTGAATGTTTGTAATTTTCAAGAGTATATGTATTTTTTTTTTCTTTTTTCAAGAAATAATAAAAAAAAGTACAACATTGATTTAGAAAATCTGATATTTTTGATGACTTTTTTATTATTTTTGTGACAACGCTTTTGTTTTTGTTTTAATTGTACAAAGTAAATTCAATTCCTTTTATATGTCATCTTTGCTCCCTTACATTCTTCCACTCCCAAAAAAAAAATATATATATATATATATCAAATGGACCAAAAAAACATATTAAACCAAATAAAATCAATCTTACTAAATGCCCTAGAAAGAAACAATTCGATATTACCAACCACACTTATCACACAACTTGTCCTAACTCTCTCTCGAACGATTTCAATCATCACAACACCCCAAACACAAACGGGTGCAATAGAAAAAGCTGAACCCACGACGGGCACGAATGAGGACTGTATATTTTTGACTATTGAAATCTATGCCCTGTTGTTAGGTGCGAAGGCCACAATCTCGCCAACACCAGTATATATAAATAGGCATATTGTGTTGCGGCCTGTCCATTACATGTTACCATTTCCTGTTGCTGAAAGGATTCTGGTGAGTTTGGGACAGTTCTTTGGCCTAAAAGATGTGTCTAGTGATACAAGAGATAATGTAAATAGTAACAGCAAGAGTGGTGGAGAAGAAAAACAAGAAGTAGAGGGGTTTAAATACTCTAATAGGGTCAGAATTCGGGCTATCGAAGTCTTTGAATTGTTTTTAAATAAAGTTGAGTATGTTATACCAATTTCGCAACAGCCTGAACTACTGCAGAAAACACATGGCGGCAATTCAAATATGAACATGAGCATGAATATGAATATGGATCTTCCAAATACTCCGGGAACTGACTTGGTAACGTTGGCCGAATACCTGAATATGCAAAGGCAAGCGAATTACTTGGCATTTTGTATTTGTGGATTATTGGATAATGTGACGGATATAGAGAACAACCATAATAACTTTAATAAACATTACCTCACAAAGCAACAACAACAAGAGAAAGAGAAAGGGAAAGAGAAAGAGAAAATAAAAGAAAGAATCGAGATTCAATTAAAAACCATTAGTGAAAAGACATTGGAAGTATTAGGTAGTTTGGTAACAAAATATATTGCAAAAAAAACGACACTGCAAAAGTATTTTCCAGGATTAGTATCCACGCTTGTCAAAATCTCTGTGGGGAAAACAAACTACACTAAACAGCACATAACGCGTTCTTCTACCAACAAATCCAACAAATCCAAAAGCTACAATAATAATACCCATAATAGTGAGAATGATAATAACAATGATGATGGTACTGTTAGTCTTGGATGGAATGGGACTAATGAGTATGGCAGAAAAAAGCTGTTGTTTTACAAACCTAGGCTCCGATGCCTTGCTATGGAATTGTTGGGAACGTTGATTTCCATTACGCTAAACAATGCCGATTTTATTGATGAATATAGTTGGTTTATAAAAGACAGTTCAACAAGAGCACTTGGTTCGCAAAATATTGCTACAGAAAATGGTAAAATAGGTGGTTCGAGCGAAAGAGCGCTTGATAAACGCCTAGGATTATTTGCTGGAGACGATACAGAGATAAAGGAGAGCTTGGAACGGGAGCCAGACAATGATAATACCGTTTGGGCGCTAAAAGTGCTGGAAAAGCTAAGTGTTGGGCTGAAGCTGTTGGTAAAGGAAAGGTACAGTGAAAGTCTGTTGGTTCGGCGCGCTGTCGTTAGATTGTTTGGGACAATTGTTTCCAAGTCGTATATATGTTTATATAATGTTTTGGGGCTATCTATCCAAACATTGCTGATATCACTAGACCAGTTCTACAACAATAAACAGACAAGTATTGGTGCGGATATAAGCAATGAGGTCACGCAATATCACAACAAACCAACAAAACCATCCGAGCTATTGGGAGCAGAGCAACGAGAAGATGCTGAGTATATCATTTCCATTCTAACCCAATTTATGCAAGATGTTCTGGGAAAAGATGAGGCTATGGAAAAAAGTACAAAGATAAGAAACAAAGAGGGTATAACCCAAATAGAATTGGGACTGCAATCTCAGCTGAAAGCCCAAATTATAGATGTTTATGATAAACTTTGGGATTTATTTCCTAGCTACATGCAATCACTAAACGAACAATCGTATTACGAAGGTCTGTGTTTAATGGCTAATTATTCGCTATGGTTGAGTGGAGACACAAGATACATGTTGTCAGAGGGAGAAAGAGACGTTGATGACCAACAAGCTGATATCAAACAACAGGCTTCAAGTATAATTCTGGATCGGTGGACTAGTGTAATAGTACCTTCATTGTTATCGTTTACTTCCAAGCCAGATAACTATGATCGTAATAGTAGTGGCGATGAGAGTGTTAGTACAACTGGTGGGAAACTCATGCTTGAAATAGTTGATTCTGATTCCAAAGCACCATTAAACCCATTATTTAATAACCTCACAATTCAGGATACTTCTAATGATACTACTGGGACTATTGCTGGTAATGATAATGTAAATAGCAAGAATGGAATGGAAAGGCAAATAACTTTATACTTTATTAAATGTGTTGGGTTGGTTGGAAACTATAATGTGCTAGCAAATGAACTATACAGAATGATCAACAATGCCATATACACACATTTAAAACCACAATTATTGGACTTGCTCAATTTGATTTTGACTGTTTCGCTGGAAACTATTGACTATTCAACTGTTGCTACACTCTATGATGATTATATTTCCATGCTTAACGCTTTTACTAATACTGATTCCAATAGTAATGCCAATACCAGTACCAGAATGACTGAATATAGCGATAGTTTTTCTATGGACACAAATTACTACTATTCACAACAACTGGCCGTTCTGGAAGGCTTGTCCCTTCTTTGTAAATATTCAGACAAATCATTCATCATTTATAGTATGGAAGACCTGCTATTCCCACTAATTCTATTACAATCCGACAAAAGACTCAAAACAGCTTCATTCAAGTGTCTACAGGCGATATCTACCGCACTGGATCTCACAAGCATTGACGAGTTGATCTCATCTAACGCCGACTATATACTAATGGGATGTTCTAGACAGCTAACCCGTTTGGATTTCTCCAACGATGTTCTCAACTTACTCACAAACACAATTAGGATAATGGAGCCTCAAAACGCCATTACTTTTTCTACTGATATTGTGGATCTTGTCATGGATTCGATAGACACGCTTTATAGCCAGGGAATCTATACAACTCCGCGATCCGAAATATCCTCGTTTGCACACCACTTGTCTGCCTCGACTGTACATCCGTCCAATGAATTGATGGATACCTTGTCATTTTTAAATACGCTCTCCAATTGTATCCTCAAAACCACTGGATATGTACACAAGAAAGACAATATCTTAATTGATAACATGAAAAGTGCCAAAAGACGGCTGGTTACTCCTACGTTTGAAGTTTTGGAAACAAGAATACGCACACATCAATATGGATCCAATGAACACTATAGTATCGGTACTGATGAGTCAGACCACTCCAATGAGCTGACGAACCAATCTGATAATGATCCGCTTTCCAAATTAACCACTCCTGCCAACAGAAACCAAAAGTTACTAATCAAAATGATCCTCTTTTCCAAAAATTATATTTCCAATTCTGATCCCTCAATCCAACTACTGGCAATCAAGAATTTAGAAACCTGTCTTAAATCCCTTGTTGATACCGAAGAACTTCTCCCTCTTGTGAATGAAACTTGGCCTCTACTTGTCAATAATTTGAAAATCGGAATCTCTACCAACATCTCTTGTTTTACTGGCATTGGAAGTGGTGGTAATCATATCCCTTCTACCGATATCTATGTTGTTTTGGCATGTCTCAAAGTTATCAACTTGATCTGTAAACTCTCTGGAGATTGGTTAATCTCAAGAATTCGTGACGAATTATTTCCAATACTAAAGTCTTCAATATTCCCCTCGTCACCCTCGTCACCCTCGTCACCCTCATCATCAAAATATTCTTCTTCCTCTGCCTTCTCTGCTACCTCCTCTCTATATAGTATCATTCCAAAGGATCACAATCTACTATTATTATCCAACCACTCAAAGCTCTTGTTAGAATCTCTCAGCCTTATATCGACTATTTTTACTGTTCTTCCTTCTCTACCAGATCCCATCCCATTCGACCTAATCTCTTTAGTTGTTGAACTTGCATTCCATCCGACAATTGCCAATATCCCTTCTATTTCGGACGCATCCTTTGACTTACTTCTCAACATATGCTGTCCTGCTTATCCTGATTTACTCTGGCTAGCCCTACATAACACCCCTTTGATATTTACATCCACACCATTAGCAAAGTCCAAAATTGACAAACTTTATAGAATGATAGATTCACTTGAAGATTAGTTTACAGATACAGTTATCTGTTGATTCCATATTTACATTCATATTTATAAATACGTTTTTTTCTCCCGTTTTTCCAGTGTAATTGTTATCCACTCAGTATTATTACTCTTTTTCCTTAATAAACAAAGACAAGTAACAAGAGCCATGAATTACCCTCCCCCCCCCCTCATGCGTTTATCTAGTATATATAAAAAGAGTAAACAAAAAATAAAATAAAAATGATATCACTAGAAAAGACCCATGTTGCCTAGAGTCAATTGTTTTATTTATTTTGTCTTTATCCGAAAACCCACAAGTTAAACTCCAAATACACGTCTATATTCTCTAATTTTCTCGAGATATGCTACATATTTTTCTCCACCATATCCCCCCTCAATATATTCAATGATAGAATCCAACTTGACTATAGAGTAAACCGGAATGTTCAAAGTCTTCTGAATATCCATGACCGCACTAGTTCTCTCCTGCTCTCCAGCACTGTTGTTGCTACCTACTTCTTGTCTATCAATAGCCACCACAACACCTACAGGAATCCCGCCAGCCTTCACAATAACATCAACTGATTGTTTTATAGCTGTTCCGGCAGTAATAACATCGTCAACAATGAGTATACGTTTACCCTTGATTTCCTCTGCAGTTGCACCGACCAAATTTCCACCTTCTCCATGATCTTTAACCTCCTTTCTATCATACATAAATTGGCAGTCCTTGTGGTCTGAAAGTGCACTGGATACAGCTGTTACAAGCGGTATCCCTTTGTATGCTGGTCCAAACAACAAGTCGAATTCTACCTTGCTGTCCAAAATCTTTTGGCTGTATAATTGACCAACTGTTTTGATTGCCTTTCCAGTATTAAACTGTCCTGCGTTAAAGAAATATGGCGAAATGCGGCCCGATTTCAACTTGAATTCTCCGAACCTCAAGACATTAAAGTCGGTTGCCAATTCTATAAATCCTTTTTCGAATTCCTTCATTTTTCCTTTTCTTTTTTCTAGTCGTATTTTAGCTCCTTTATTTTTACTTTTATCTTCTAATGAAGAGGGGGGGGAGGTGTGATTTTTATGATTTACACATACACTCATTAATTTTTTTTTTACATTGGGTAGTAAAAAAAAAAATTTTTTTCGATTCGTTGATGGATAAAATCGGACAGTAGGAATATGGGTCAATGTCAGGTTAGTGACAAATTAGGTCTTTGCTTTTTTCATCTGGAATGGGTGAAGGTAACAAATAATGAGGGCAAAGGATCAACAACATATCATTGTTAGGACAATGGATATTATCTATACTCGCTTTTGTTTTTAATGTTAATAAAATAAAAATATGATAAAAGTTGTTTAATAGCAGACAAGATTGATTTATTGACAAACCTGTCTTGCTCACTTTTGACAAATATTCAAAAGTATTAAAAAAAAATAATAATTCAACTAAAAAAAAATATTAAAAATTACAGAAAAGTAAGAGTACAAGGGTTTTAAGCGTGGGTTACGAGAATAAGGTGTAATAAAATAATACCCATACATTGGTATCCATATGTTTATCCATCACAGTGTCGTAAGCCACCTGTGGATATTTCCCCGCCCCCCCTCCACCGCCTTGCTTTTTTTTTTTCTCTTTCTTTTTCGTTTGCTTAAATATATCAAATTATCATTTTTGAGCAAACTGGGTGGTGTGGTGTGGTGTGGAGTAGAGTAGAGGGAAGGGAGGGGAGCGGGAAAATGTGTTGTTCTTTAAAGATAAAAGCGCATATAAATAAAAATACAAGTGTGAGATTCATTCTTTTTTTTCTCTGTTGGCAAGATTGTAAAAGTATTTTTTGGTACAAAAGTTTGTTTTTTTGTTTGTTTGTTTGTTTGTTTTGCTTTTTTTTTATGCCTACTCACTCGGCATGCACCTCAACGGATTCCAAGAGTGTGGAAAAATCCGTGACCGAGTTTGAGGGTGAAAAAGAAGCAGGGTAATGCACCGTTGAGATTTCAGTGGTCTCGAGGCTATTTTCATATAGAAACGCAACTAGATTGTTGATTGAAGGGTTCCTTGAGTCGATGTATTCGGTTGAAACTGTATTGTTGGCTTCTAACGTTATTCCAACCTCTGTGGCTACAAAGGCGTTCCATTCTCTATTGTCAATATACTCTTTAATCAATGGTCCCAGCTGTTCATTGTTTGAGTCAACAAGCTCAATAATCGTTTTGACCATTGCTATCAAGTGACCCATATATCCTAATCGCACAGGACCCGCTTCTTTGTTCGAATTGTATGCGGCAAGAACTCTTTGCGGAAAGTTTATGGTAATGAAAAAATGTTCAAAGACTTTCATGTTGACATTGCTGTCCAGTGGCAAGGTAAGGATCCCATCTATCATGTTGTAAACCACAGTGTGGAGAATATTATTCCACGGGTATCTGAAAAATAGATCCACGCAGCATGCTAGTACACCCTTTTGAATGTACGCATCTCTAATCAACTTCCCAAAGCTACCCAGCCATTGCCTATCTTTGAGCAAGCCTTCTTCATTCAATAGGTTTAAAAGAGCGGTTGAGGGTATTTGCTCCTCCAAGCCTGGTAATGTAGAGCACTCAAACACTGCCGAAAGTATTTCGCATGCTCGTAATCTTTCAAAACCAAGCGGGATGTGCTGACCATGTGTTGTTCTGACGCTGACATCGTCAGGTCTGGGATAATTTAGTATCTCCAGTATACTATCCAATCGCTTTGTGATTGATAGCGCCAAGGGACACAAGTCGCTTCCTAAGCTGTCATTATTGGATAATTTGGAGTTACAGCTCACATGGATTAATTTTATAAGAAAGTTCACACCGTTTTTGAATGATGATGACGAGTTTTCTTCGTGGAGGTCAAGCATGTATGACACGAGCTTTTCAATAATTTTGTAGCTTTTAAGGCTGGTGCCTATGTGTCCTTCTGTGGTTCTTCTGGTTGAAATAACGTCGAGCATATCAACAAGCACTTGTGCTCCTTGTTCGTGTACCTCTTCTTGGTTTTTTGGATGAAGCATCTCAACCAGCGACTCCACAAGGTTCTGTGAATCCAGCCATGTAGGTATATCCACGGAATAGTGTTCAATGCTGGAGAGTTCCAGCAATATATTTACTACCTGATCGTTCTCAACATTGGCCAAGATATTGTTTACAACATCTTTTTGCTTTAGCATAAACTTTAGAGTCTTAATCTTTTTGGTGCGCAAAAGCTTGCAGATAATCTGGGCAGCATAAGACAGTTTATGTTGATTTCCATATCCCTTTTCAACAACAAATTCCCATAGTCTTCTCACGTTTCTATCCTCGTCGTGTTCAGCATAATCCTCATCGTCTGATGACAAACAGTCATCATCAAGAGATAGCAGATCCTCAAATATTGACTCTTGGATTACTCTGTTGTCGCTCAACAACACTTCTGATGCCAGCTTGGTGTTCTTTATATCCACTGGGTTTCCATACGGTACTTGTGACACAACGATATCTACAAGCTGTGATATAACACTACCAGTGGATAAAAAGCCAATTAGAGCACGATTGCGTCTTGTCAACTCATAAAGGAAGTCATCTTCCTCTAAAATCTTTGACAAAGTGTCTTTTGTTCTTTTTTCACGCAGTAGCTGTTCTATTCTAGAGTGCTTAAGACATGAAACTGCATCCATACTGTGTTTTTTTAATTTTATTTAGCGAATTAGAAATATTTATAAACTATTATGGGATGTGTGCGCTCTATTTATACAAGATCCGTGTATTATGAAATTTTCTTTTTTTTTTAATTTTTTTTGCTAAAAGTGAATTTGGGTGTGTGGATGCCCAGCACTGTTTATCTGCCAGGTGGTATTAGCTTTACAATATTTTGTAATTCTGCAAAATGTGCCTGAGAGGCGTTCTAAACAACCACTGCCAGCTATGCTTTTCTTTTTTTTCTTTTTTTCCTTTTTTCTTTTTTAATTTTCTATTTATTGCACGCTAACTACAAATGAACAAAGTGGTACCAGTCACATTCATTATTCCCATTATTTAAATGATTATCAACCAAGAGTGTGATTAGCAATTACCTTTAATTTGTATTTAGTATTATTTTTTTATTTCCCTTTTTCCGTTTGCATTTTTGCCCCCTATTAAATATTAACTATTCTAAGTTTGTCATTCCCACTAATAAAGGTACCTGTTCTTCTCAAATTTATCATGTGTCATCGCCAATTGTTTGAAGTCCCAGTCAAGTTTCTTTGCGCACTATTGGCTATTGATACCTTTTTCGATTATTGTTGGCCTATCTTGTTCTGTTGGCGAATGCTTTTCAAATCTCACACTTTTTTCTTTTTTTTTTTGTTTTATGTCCTGTAATTCACTTGGTTTCATTTCGGTTTGGTTTTCCTTATCATATTTTTTTGGCACAAATATTTTTTTTTCCCACTAAAAAAACGCTTCGACCTATTCGAAGATGGTTAGCGAACCAATGGTAGCTCGGATCACACATTTTGCCCTATTGTTTTTTCATGTTCCTGGCAGCTTGAAATTTTGAATGTCTATTTTTTAGTAATTATGTTTGAGTAGATAGAGACCTCAGCCATTTTATAATAACAGCGTATTAGCTAGTTTGTAAGCCGCGTAACTCCGAATAAACTGTGATGCTTTTATACTGCGGTTTGTGTGTCGAAACTTTCTAGAAAAAGTCTATCATTTTGGATGGCTCTCTGCTTGATATTTCATTAATACAATCTGTATACTTAGTATAACACTTTAAGTTTGGAATAAGGTCATCCACACTATTGATGAGAGATAATGTGTGAGTGATGTAAAACATATACCATAGGTATATAAACAACAAGAAAAATAAAAATAAAATGTCATAGATATGTTTGTATTAGTTTTCTCCAACTCTAACCTTTAAAAGAAAAAATCGGGTCGGTGATATACACATTTTTGTACATTTAGATGGCCATTTGTTATCTGGGGCGAATGGTTAGTAAAGAAAATCGGCGTAAGAAAAAGCATGACCGACTCATAATACTTGTAGATATATACCCACAATTTACTTGTAGTATATCTTTTTGTAACACAATGCATTTTGTATAGCAAACGGAATATTATCAGGCAACCTTCTTTACTACGACAAATAATTCTTTGTTTAACTGATTAGCTTTTTACATCAAACAATCCAACTTCCGTGGACAGTAATGAGGCAGTAGTAAGTATTATATTATGAAAATTTGTATCAGGTACAAGCAAATAAGTAGGAGGGGTGGGAAGGGGATGTTTATTAAACTTCCATACCCAGAGTTCAGATTGTTTAGAGAATCCGTTTTTCTGTTTAAAAATTTTATAAGCTATTGAACAGAATTTATTATATGCCGTAGTCTAACCCTTTTATAGTGTTTTTTTTCCTGGTATACCAATTAATACTTCTTGTATAAATAAAGTTACACTCGTGTAGTATCCCTAAAAACCATACTGATCAAGTATGAATATACGAGCTAAAGGAATGGACAGAAGAGTGAGTATATCAATACAAGTACATTCAAGTATTGTGCGATTATTTTGGCCACTTTGTCTTCCCCATTTCCCTCATATTCCACAAGGTAGAGCAGGCTAGCCCTGACACCAACTTTCATTATCCAAATATTGCCAGTAACTTTTTCATTTACTTTTTTACGGAAATATGTCCTTTAAATACATCTGACCTCAGTATTTTCAACTATAGCATGTGACACAACATTCTTCTGCACATTGAGCATGTGTTATAATTAATGAAGCTATTGTATGCAATCATGCCATTTAACCAATGCAGTGCAATATAAAAAACCTTAATTTTTTAGTCTTTCTGGTACAACGAGTAGGTTTTTGTCTTGCATTCTGTTACGCCGATTAACATATATTTGTGAACTGGTCTTGTACTTTTAATCTTGGTGCTCATATATCCAGAAGTTTGGGTGTTATCTCGTCATATTTACTCAAAATATACATAGTGATGTGTGTGAACTACCACTTTGCTTTTGTAACGTTGAAGGTACATCTCCCTTCCCGTTATCATGAGCAAGTTTCATAAAATGTGCATACCTTCCCCTTCTTTCCCATACCTTTATCCTTAACACAGTTTGTAATAGGTTTAGGGTTTTTAGGCCACCAATTTTGACTATTTCACGCTGCATAGCCATTGCTCAACACATGCTCTGTGAAAATGTTGTGTTTTAGAATTAGCTTTAATTTATTTCGATTTAATTAGATCAAGAACAAATCATTATTTACAATACTTGCCTAAATGTTAATTTTCTCGAAAAACTCAGCGTCACAATTTGAAATTCAAAACACTCCTGCTCAGCAATCTTTGGCCGGTTGGTGTTTATCTTACCTAATTGGCTATTTACAAAATTATTAATGACCTACTATTAATTTTTGCAAAAAAGAAAACGAAAGAGAAAAATAGGCGTTTTTTATTTAAAAGTATACATAAACGATGAGCTTTACATAACCCATACAAAACACATGCTCGATGTATTTTCTCAGAGTTTATATTGTTGACGCCCAACAAAATTAGTTGTTAAAGTATATTCAGCTTGCCAAAACAAATCTTATTTTACAATATAGTTTGCTGGTTTTCATTAATCTAATAAATCGAACTACCTAGTTAATACCTTGAGTTTCCAGTTGATTTGGGCTTATCTCCAGCATGTTAAGATGCTTAGGATAGAGTATCGCTTGTTTAAATATTAAAATTATAACACTATACGAAATGTATTCAAAGATGGGCCGGCCGCCACATTTGTGCATCAAAATAAAAGTTCATTCTTTTTCTTTTTTTACTTTCTAACCCTAAACCCCAGCCTAAACTAACTATGCGTTTTCATTTGTTTTTCCAGATACTTTCTCTGGCTACTTTTGACCAAAAGTCTCAAGGATGGGTTGGCTTGTATTCTAAACTGAAGAACGTATCGAAACAATCCTAACCAGTCTCTGCTTTCTTTAATAGACTAGGAAAAATGGCCTGAAAGTTAATATGTGTAGCAATTTAACCAATTTGTTCAATAGATTATGATTTGGTTTTTTTGTTTAAAATTAAAAATTCCGCTTCTTTCGGGTAAATCAAGTCAAACCTAATCAAAACCCATTTGAAATTTGTACCACAAGTACATTCCATTAAAGTTGAAAATTATACTTTTGTATGTAATAACCTCTAATCACAAAAAAAAACAACAACAAACAATCAGGAATCAGCTTCACTATAAATAGACAGACAACTATAAAACTCAGTATTTTTGTTTATTTGACATCAAGTCGGCTTTTTAAAATAGTAGCAGGCTATAAAATTCGCTTTTTGACAATGCCTTTTTTATAACTACTATTACACAGATACTAATAAAAAGAGCACCAATTTGTCTATTAGATTAATATCATATATCATAGCCATTTTTAGTTCTCCACGATACCGATTACTCTGCGTCCCAATATTAGCAAATTCACCATAGGAAGAAGAGATACAAAAGCTGCAAAGCAGGTGAGTGAATTAAAAGAGTTCTAGGCAAGTGAATATGTGTGAGCTATAAACGGTTATATTGTTTGACTATTAGAATGGGGCATTTATACGTTCTAAAATAAACAAAAAAAGACCAAATTATTTGATGAACTAATATTCATTCATTTATTATGGGTATCTACCTCTGTATAAATCGAATATTCGAGTATTTCGTGTTTAACTAATTATTTGTTGTGTTGCTAAGTTTGTTTGTTTACAAAACTTGGTGATTTTCATGGCACATTGATATCTTGATTAATTAATTTGTAACAGTGTGTTGTAAATAGTAAAAC
>LSSK01001504.1:0-10605 GCA_001969505.1 Zancudomyces culisetae
GTATCAATTTGACTTTTCTATTTCTTACTAGAAACGGGTACTCTGCAATCAATACATGAATTTGCAAGGGTAAAGGCTGGGTTTACAGACGAAAAATCGAAAAAGGCAACAGAAAAAAACGACTCTTCAGCCGATTCGAAAGCTGAAGAAAAATCGAGCAAAGAGAAGGACTCGGCAAGAGGAATAGTTACAAGAGCAAAGTCGAGCTTTGTGCAGCGGATAGTCCAGGCAAGCAATATAGGGAACTGGCTAACAGCAGCTGACCAGCAAACCGTATTTATCTTTCTCAATGCCAGTAGAACTTTTCTTTGGTCAGGAACGCGGTCGGATCATGAGGGTGATCAGCAGCTACTGTCAAGAATGGATCTTAGCTACAATACACCAACCTGCCACGACGTAAACCCACTAACTAGAACAACCTCAAAGTTGGAATTGGTCCTTGGCTTCGAGACGGGTGATTTGCTTTGTTACGATGCGTTGCAGTGCAAGTATGAGCGGATGAACAAGGCTCGCGAAAATGACTGGCCAATCACCAAGGTCAAGTGGATTCCGGGATCCGAAACCCGGTTTGTGGCAGCTACTAAAGACGGGTACTTAATGACCTTAGATCGAGCAAAAGGCACGTGGAATTTTCCAAAAATATCTTCTGATCCTACTCAGCATGGCGGCTGCACTTCGAATAGAACATCAATTCCCGACTTTTTCCAGTGCTTAACTGAGCCCAACCGACAGTCGAACCCAATAAACCTGTTCCATATAAGTAATGAGGCTATAACCGACGTTTCATTTTCGCCTGATTGTCAGCACGTAGCACTGGTTGGTGAAGATGGGTATCTCCGCATCTTTGATTACGTTCAAAACAAGCTGCGAGACGTTTTCCAGTCGTACTTCGGCGGGTTCACTTGTGTATGTTGGAGTGGCGATGGCAGATACATCTTGACGGGTGGCAAAGACGACCTGGTGTCCGTTTGGAGCTTCCACGACCGAACACTTGTGGCTCGCTGCCAGGGTCACAAATCCTGGGTTCGAGGGGTTGCCTTTGACAATTTCATGTATGCAAATGAGGGTGAGTATCGCTTTGGTTCGGTAGGAGAAGATAATATGTTGCTATTCTGGGATTTTTCGATGCGCTCCCTGATCCGCCCCCAAAACCTGGTTTCCAACACATTTTTTAACAATTCCAACGAATCCACCCTTTCAACAAAGGGGGTTAAATTATCGGTGTATTCGCCAAATTTGACAAGTTCCACCAACATTTGCAATACTACAAACAATGTTGGTACTGGCAACGAAAGCGACAAAAACAACAGCAACAACAACGACAGCAATACAACCTCCCTCGAAACAATAATTCATCCTCTGGCTTCACGTGACGAAGTGTCTACTCTTTTTCCTGTTGTTTCTGTTGCTGCTCACGGTGCACCCATTTGTAATATCCAATTTAGTAAATCTTGGGTAGCCACCGCTTGCAAGCATGGAATCATCAAAATATGGAAACGACCTTGAATTACCCATACACTTGTATATTCCATCATCTATTCTGGAAATCAAATTTTATCAAGTTATAATGTGTTATTTGATTTTTATTTTTATTTTTATTTTTATCTTTTTTGCTTGCACAAGCTTTTCTAATCTGTATCTCTCTGATTTTGATAATCACACCATCAAATTCACACACTTTTCCCCCCTTGGATCCCAAATTATAAACACGTATTCATCTCATATCTTCAAAAAAAAAAAGGGACAGTGAGAGGAAATCATGATCGTCAATGTCGAGGCGAGAATCAAAATTATGAAGGGAATAGGTGGATCACTTACTCCTCGCATATATCGATACCAATGCTAATATAATGTCGATTATAGTTCCATCGATAAACTCTATTTTGTCTAATAAGAACTCTCCATTCCCTGACCAGCCAATATCTGTTGTCGACTTTAATCATGGCATTATTAACTCTTTCAATTAAAACCGCTTTGTTTTTTTGAAAATGGACCTTCAAACAAAATACAAGAAGGGATTTCAAATTTTAATAATGACTGATTGGGAATCTCATTTGAACCATGTATTCCCTGTTTTCGTCAAAGTATCCAACCACTTGAGTTTAGTAGAACTTTTTAATTATATTTGAAGTATAGCTACGCTTTCAAACATGATCAAATAGCCCATGTTATCATTCACAGACCATGGTTACTATGTCAAGTGAACTATCCTGTTAATTGGTTTAGCAAAGGGTGTTTACGTCTGCATTTTCAAACCCTTGGTAAAAAAAACAATTCACATGATTCTTTCCAACCTCGTTTAGCCTTTTTTTTTTCTTTTTCGCTTTTTTTTATGATAGCTACGCCACTCCTTTCCAATGGCGTTTTCGTCAAAATATCTAATTTTATTCACTAGTAAAACATTATTTTCTTTTTTGATCCAAGTTAGTCAGAAATATACCTATAGCGATACAACTTGAGGGTCGGCATAAAACCTTGATGTGGTAAAAATGTTTTTTTTTTTTTGGATGTTCGGTTAAATGTCTCTCAAATACAATAATATACAGTTAAATGAAATATCATTTTATCCTTTCTTCCATCATTATTGTTTTACCAGCAAAATGCTACCTGTGCGGAAATAAAAGAGGTTGCTGAAGACCTTTCCGCAGAATTATCCGTTTGTACATGCATAGCAATAAGGAAAAAAATTATCCACATCGATGGTTAGAATTTTGCCCCCTCCCACCCTCCTTCCAGAGGATGATGGTAATAACCCGCTATATGCATCGGTCAGCAATACAGTGACACCAACATGCGTGAAAATTATGTTTTTACATCCTACCTGGTCGATTTTAAGTAAGGTTATGCATAGCTTTGGGCATGTGATGTATTACAAGTGGTAATAGCTACACTCTGTTCCTATTTTGGTCGAACTGGGCGTGTTTATTGCTTCCAAATTGGGCCTAGGTAGCATTTAGAACAAAGCAAATGGCAAAGTAAGAATAACAACTAATACTAGCGTGATTATCCCCAAATAAATATAGTGGTACTATTTTCTTTAACAAGTTTTGCAAAGAACAAGTATCGGTTTTAATATCAGAAATTCTATGCAAAGATTAAAAAAAAAAACTTACCTTAGCCTAAAGAAAGTTAATCATAATAGTATTGCACCCCTTCACCTAGTTTTCTTGGTTTCATGTTGTAACCTTTTAGCACCAACATAAGTTTTTGAGCATTCTACAACTTCATACTCTTTTTTATGCATATATAATGGCTAAAACGTCTGATTGTCTTTTTACCAACTTGAACATTAAAAAAAGAATAGAAAAAAAATATATAGTAACACTAATTTCCAAAAACCAAAAGATCTAAAGATATCCTTACAGTCTTTCACAGTCGAAAGAGTTGATTTTATATTGATTTTACACACTACATATTCTTTGCTGCCTTGTTGAGCAACCAAAATTAATACCAATACTTAACCCAATTTTAACCACCTTTGACAAACACCTGTTAGCTTTGTTAGGACAACTTAACTTTGGTTGCTTCTATTGTATTGAAACTATTCAGAGTTCGATAAAATGGCAGACTCTCTATCCGATAAAAATCAAGCTATAAAAATACTCTCAGTTGTCTTGGGATGGGCAAGTATCCATTATTGTTCATGTTCTTTATATATTCAGCTCGAACGGGAGAGAAAGTGAAAAAAATAAAAAACAAATAAAACATGTGGTTAATATCATAGATATACTTTGCTGCATGGACAATTAGCTTCTATCCACAAGTTATACTTAACTACAGAAGCAAGAGGTACGCAAGTAGAGCTTTAAGATATACTAGCTATTAAAATTTATTCTTGACAACACACCCTTACAATATATTATATATATATATCTGATATTAACAATTGCGTAATCAAAATACCATACCTAGTGTTGCTGGACTTTCAGTAGATTTCTGTTACTATGCTGTACTGGGGTTTGCATTTTACTTGGTAAGATACTTAATTCTATAACACACTGTTTTCAAACAACCAAACGAACTGATAAATATAAGACACACGCAATATTTATGCTAATAGGCATATAATGTCGGAATGTCTATTGTCGATAAACAAGAAAATGACGATAAGCCAGCCCTAGTGCAAGTAAATGACATATTTTTTGCTGCACACGCATTTGTAATATCTCTCCTGGTTATTTTTCAGCTGTATATTTACAAAAATACCAAAGCTCAAAGGCTTTCAAAAGTTGCAATGGTAGTGATAGCGATAGCTTTGATATTCTGCATCATTGCTGCATTCTTGTTTAAAACCAAAGAGTTATTGTACGCGTTCTCGTACATAAAACTTACTTTAACTGTCGGAAAATACATACCACAAGCATATATGAACTACAAAAACAAGTCAACCAAAGGGTGGTCGGTGCTCATGGTGAACCTGGATATCTTTGGTGGCGTTCTTTCTGTGGTACAGCTGTTTCTGGACGCTCATGTTGAGGGCCATATATCGTACATTAAAAACAACTTGCCCAAGCTGCTTCTGGGACTGATATGTATTGGGTTTGATATCTTGTTTATTTTACAGCACTATGTCTTCTACAAGAACTCAAGTATTCTACCCACCACAAACGAAAAACAGAAACTAGTTGACGAAACCCATGAAAGTAGGGATGGGAGTAATGCTTCAGTGAGCTCATTTTCTTTTTAATGCTAATAATCAATTCCAAAAAAAAAGTGGCCAAAAATTACAGTTAAAAGGCAAGCGAGGTGGCTTGATTAAAGTTGTATTGTTTCTAGCTATAGCCATATACAAGGCGCATTCAATCCATACATTGTTCGATCTCTTACAGTTTTATACTTAGTTGCGTTTATCAACTCTTGTAGATCAAGAGGTACCGTTTGCATTGTAGAGCCAGTATAAATCTTATTCTAAATAAACAAAGTGATCAATGTAAATATTATAAAGGTGATATTTAGAATCAGACAGAGGTGGCAGTCCCTTAGCATCTTACATATGGTTGATCATACGAGGATATTTATTACTTTTTTTGTGCACTGAAAAGAACAGTACTATAAACTTACACTAACAACAATCCTGTAACAATTGTATATTCTTCGTAATTTGAATTTAACCATAGTGTCGGAGGAGTGAAATTCTTATAAAGGGTACATTTTTACTTTAAAAAGTTAAAAATAAAGGTAAAAGCTAAACATAAACTAGCTACTCATCAATATATACTAAAAATGTGGCTCTAACTGCCCACATCCATATTCATGAATATAATTTATAAATTTGGTAATCTAAAATAACGCTAACCAAATCGTAAAATGTAAAATCCGGCCAGTATTTATCAACAAACTTTATGAATGCGCTCTTTGATGTCTATTGCAGGGGTTTTTGAGCAATTATGTTAAGGCTTCGGAAAAGTAAATAGTCGAAATTCTGATATTTCATATATTTTGAGTTAAAACAGAAATAAAAGAGAGAGAGAGAGCGGATTAATAAACTTACCTGCCAAAGTAAAAAATCACTAAGTCTGGTTTCGCCAGAAGTTCTTATTAGCAAATCTAAATCCTGGCAACAGCTCGTAAATAGGTTTTTTTCTATCTCTTCTTGGCATACATCGCTAGGTAGTTGATAAATGAGTTAAATTTGATGTACAGATACTATGTAAGCCCATTAAACTGAAAATGAAAAAAAAGAGTGAAATGGAGTACGGATGTATAATTACAAGGTACTTACTTGATGTCTATATTTTTTTTCCTAACATCCTCAACAACTTGGCCCATGGCTGTTGCTATCTCATCCGTTGAGGAATAAGAAAAGCAAATATTCAAGACAGGACTATTCAACAACAAATAATCATTCACAGGCTTAGTTTATTCATTGAACTTTTTATGTCTACTTATTAAATATCTGCTTTAGCACTTAAAATTTGTTACCCTTGATTATTTTTTGTGGCTTCGTTGATATTTTCCATTTTTACTCGAACGTCTTCCGGTAGCAAAGCCAGATTTCCAATTACTCGTATCCTGATATCATGCTTTTTAACAATATCGCTAGAGTAGATAAAAATATTTAAACAGTTAGTATAGTCTAATGCTCTTTGTGTTTTAAGTGCAAGATCAAAGTAGTTGTATATATAGCGAGTATTTACTTTTTAAATGAAAGCTCGGCGATCTTCTCTTTGGCCATTTCCATAAGAGTAACAACCTCCTCCTGTGGTCGTTTGTAGTTATCAATACTAAATGCGTACACGGTAATAGCTTTGATGTCTAGCTCTAAGCACCATTCAAGCATCTACAAAACATAAATTCAGTCTTGTTCGTGAATTGAAAATAAACAAAATACTGAGAAAGATTAAGAATTTGGGTACATAAAAAGCCCTGAAATAACATGTATTTACAATAAACATTCAATAATTCTGTAAGAAGTAAAAACAGTGTGAAAGTATTATTAATATTCTTACATTAATTAGGCTCTGGAAACCTTTTAGATGGCCCTCTTTAGTTGGAATTTTGTTCGCCTTTGCGAATCGCCGATTTCCGTCCATAATTATTCCGACATGCTTAGGAATAGGTCCTTGTTTTAATATAAAAGCCAGTATTTTCGATAAAACAAAGAATAGTGCGTGAACAACGCTGTAGAAAATCTCGAGTGCTGAATTCATGGTCGGTTTTTATAGTCGATTATTTATGTTTCGGGATCTATTTAGAATTTACAATAGCATTTTTGAGCAAAAGTGCAAAAAAAATGTATAGCTGAACAATGACAGTTTTATGAAATACCAAAATCAAAATTTTAAACAAGATGGGGTTTTGAGGTGTTGAACCTTGATATATGAACTGTAAAAATTTTGAATCTTTTAGTGAGGCGAAAAAAAAAAACTAATTGCTTTAATTTTTGGGGTTTTGAATTGGCTGTGAGGACCAGTACAATGGACAATCGTGTAAATGATCGTTCTGTGAAAAATAAGTAAAATATTCATTAAAACGAGAATGCGCTATATCTGTGATTGATCCTACAAGCCAGAGTCGCCACTTATACACCATATGTACACTACAGACACACCCACTTTCAAAAAAAAGATGCAGCTTGCAACAGACAGAGAGAATGCCATAAAGTTACATGTAAAAAATATCAGAGAGGTACATATCAACAAGATAACTCAAAATTAACCGGCTCTGATCCATTCCAGCAAAAGCGCAAACAAGTAACCATTAATAAAAAAGAATGTAGCGAGTCTAGATGAGACACTGATATTGGGGGGGTGCTAGAAACACAAAAAAAAAAGATAAACTGTGATAATGGATCGTGCTCATAAAATGGGCGAAAAACAAAGAGCAAATTTATCTCCAAAAATCACAAGTGTATTTTGGCAAAAAAACAATATATATATTATACTAAAAATAGAAACCACATATGATATGAAAAACAAAAAGATTGGATGGTATCAGTGAGATTCGAACTCACGCCTCTTTCGAGACCGCAACTTGAGTGCGGCGCCTTAGACCGCTCGGCCATAATACCCTCTGGAAGTTTTGACTTTTGTATGTAATTGAGCACACTAGATTACATAATACTAAATTGTACATTGGCATGAGTTTTTATTGTTTATTTTTATTTTAAACTTCTAAACAGTAGGAAATCTGCTCTTTTTTATATTTAGCTTGATACAAGTGTCTTCCAGATACAACGTGTTAATATAAAGAGTAGTATAGCTTTTCTTCAGCATTGCGTTTAGGATTTGGGTTTAAAAAGAACAATTTAAAATTTCCGCTAATATTTCAGTTGGCAGCTACTATGGGAAAAGTAAAAATCATATTCTCCTAATAATGCGACTAATAAGAAGTGCGGTTGTAACATTCGTTAGAAAAATGATATTGATTACACTGGTTTCCGGAATAGAGATGGTGACGTCTAATTAGTAATAAGAAAACTCACGTTCATACCCCTGTTTGTTCATTTTTTTCATACCAGATGTTTCCGGATCATATGGGTTGGTGTGAAAAATAAAGTTGTAGAGTATCAAAAAAAAGCTGGTAAATGTCAGAAATGTAAAAACATCAAACAAAGAATGCTCATATATATACTTGTGAATGTGGATTAATTTTTTTCTGTTTTTTCAAAAATGAACGTGCGGTATTATTCGAAAACTTTGGGGCCAGTATATTTAAATCTCTCACACCATTTGTCACCTCATCTTCCCCCCATCCCTTTCAAAATAAAATCTGACAATGGGGGGGGGGTGGTAATACGACTGTGTGCTGAGACCATGTTTGAACTTATTTTCCAGTAATTAAAACGCTCACGACGAAATCTATTAATGTCAAATTTAGTCAGCAGAGAAGAGCAATGTGAAATTTGATCAGAATTTAGATGGAATTGTATATGATAGCTGCAGAATATCGTTTTGTTTTTGCCTAATACTCAAAAAAATGTAGTGCCCAGCTTTCTACGTCTTACAAAATGTTAGTGTAGGGAAACTCCTGTGGTAACTTGGTGGAAAGGAATATTCAGAGGTATTTTAAGTGCGAATAGGAACTGTACAAAGTAAAGCCGAATAATAAAAGATAATCATTTATTACCTCAGCCTCAGCCCTAGTAATCTTATCTCTCTTTTTTTTTTTGCTTTTGTTATGTTTTTCAATAGAAACTTGGTTTTTAGAAAATAATGAGAGTTGGATATTTAATAACAACGTGGAAATCAGGCAAAAACGTATGGACCATAAAACGTAAAATGTGACAAACTGCCGAAATTCCAAACAATGAAAAAATGGGGAGAGAGGAGGAGGGCAAATAGAAAAAGGGTCGCACTAAAGCCTGAAACAGAGAGCGAATGAATCAAGTGATTCATCAAGTATGTTTAGTACCATTTTGATTTTTTGTACTACACAGGCCATAAAATTTTAATGGCTTTTTTTTTTTGGACAACGGACAATTTCCATCTAGCGGGCTTTTGAAAAATGAGAATAATAAATAGAGGTTATTCAGGACTTTGGACTAAAATGGAAAAATATTTTCTCTTTATTTTTAAAAACAGTTAAAGCTGACTAAAGAAAAAGAAATCAAAGAAACAGTAAGTATCAACAACATCAAGTTATAATAATACTTTTAATCTGAGGGGAGGGTGGAGGGGGTGTTGTTGACGGGGTAGCTATTTGATCAAAGACTAAACAAAATAAACACATTAAATGAATAGTGGTGGGAAAAGTATCAATTTTCGAAGAGGCTAAGGCAGTCCCCGCAGACGCAATCCTTAAGGTAGCTGTAATGTACAATGCTGATACTAGTAGTCAAAAGGTAGACTTGGGAATAGGAGCATACCGTGACAGCCAGGGAAAGCCATGGGTGTTGCCAGTTGTGGAAAAAGCAGAAAAAATACTTCTGGAACAGAGGGGAAGAAATCATGAGTACAATCCAGTGATGGGAGATGCAGGATTACTAAAGGGAGCAGCACGAATAATGTTTGGAGAGGGAAGCAAAGTGTTGGAAGAGAACCGGGTATGTAGTATCCAAACAGTCTCAGGAACAGGTGGACTCAGTGTAGCCGCTGCATTCTTGAAAACAGTATACCCTGGAGTGAAGAAAGCATACGCATCAAACCCAACATGGGGAAACCACAAGAATATAATGGAAACATTTGGTATGGAATATGGTCAATACTCATACTGGAACAAGGCAACAAAGGGGTTGGATTATGAAGGAATGATTAGAGATATCCACAGCATGGAAGATAGATCAATTGTCATTCTGCATGCATGTGCACACAACCCAACTGGAGTAGACCCAACAAGACAACAATGGGACGGGATTGCACAAGCAATAAAAGCAAAGGGTCACTTTGTAATCTTTGACACTGCATACCAAGGATTCGCAACAGGTAACCTTGACGATGATGCATGGGCTATACGCCGATTTATAGAGGCCTACGATATGGAGATGATAGTAACACAGTCATTTGCCAAGAATATGGGGTTGTACGGTGAGCGTTGTGGTGTATTGCATGTTGTTTCTGCCAATGCCCAAGTATCTCAAACCATTGTCAGCTCCAATTTGGCCAAATCTAGTCGATCAATTATCAGTTCTGCACCCAGATACTGTGGAGCCATTGCATCAATTGTACTCAACACACCAGAGCTGTTTGCTGAATGGAAGCAGGACTGTTTGAACCTCGAAATGAGTGCACGTATTCACAAGATGCGAAAGCTGCTGTTGCATAATTTGGTGAAGTTGGGAGCTAAAGAAGAGGAGTGGAGCCACATCACCAGCCAAATCGGCATGTTTAGCTTTACAGGGCTGAATGAACAACAAGTCGATATTTTGATCAAGAAATACCACATTTATTTGACTAGTAACGGAAGAATTTCAGTTGCCGGGCTTAATGAAGGAAATGTTGAGTATGTAGCCAAGGCCATCTATGAAGTTTCAACATCTACAACTATTCAAAAATCAAACATCTGATTTATGTAATTGTTTATTTGTTTATATGCTGGAATAACACTTCTTTATGCGCATATGAGAATTATTTTTTTTTAGGATTTAGATTTGAATTCTAGTTATTTTTAACAATAATGAAATGACTATAAAAAAAAAGAGAGGCGGGGGGGGGGGGGGGGGGGGGG
>LSSK01000274.1:3459-15039 GCA_001969505.1 Zancudomyces culisetae
AGAAAGGACGCTGAGAAGTATAGAGAAGAACTGATGGCAGAAAGAAAGGTAAGATATAATACTTTGCGCTTATGTATTTATCTGATGATATTATCATATTGTACTAAATCAAGTTACAAGATATTAACTAAAATATTATTATTTTGTTGTATTTAACTATTAAAATAGTATTTGGTCAATCACCAAAATGAAATGACATTTGAGCGTCGATTCTCATTATGTGAACATTAGGACTAATTTCATATTTTAAATTATAAATTTTGAAAAGTTTGATACTTTTCTGGAGATTAGAATTAAATTATGACCTTCTGTTTGTTACTAGGATTTTATTATATTAAATTCTATATATTGTACAGGGCAGCACACTATAAAAAACTTGAAAATATTTCTAGCAAGCCTATATCTTTAGTAGTAGCTAATAAATGAAAGCTCGTGAAAACTTGGAAATCTTGTTTCTTCTCTCAATGCTTTAATTTGATTCAATGCTATAAAACACCAGTTCATGGGTACATATGAATCCTTAACTCAATGCCCGATGAGTATGAAGTTCCTAGAGGGATGGAGGGGGATTGGTAAAGTTGATACTATGTGGGATTATTGTTTTTTTTTATAGCTTTACACTCATGCCCACTACGAAATTCAGAAAGCACAATAATCGCAATGTAGGCATTGTAGGTTTTACATTCTTCTTGTAAACATCTAGAATATTTAACGAGATTGGGGAATCATGAACGTTAAAACTTTATTTTTTATCATGAGTTGTAGTGTCAATCATGCACATTTATATTCAATAGATATTGTTATTTGGGATTGTTAAATCATTTATTTGAAAATTTATTGAGTTATCTATTGATGAACCATAGGTAATTATTTTATAAAGCATACCATTAAAAAGTTCTCATATTATTCAGTTTATTTAGAAGATGACGGTGCTCAACTTGCATAATATGACTTGTTAATTATATTTAGAAATGTCATAATCGGTACTCACGAAAAAAAATAAAAATCAAATAAACACCAAATGACGGAAATGGAAATGGAAATGGTTATCGATTTTTCGCATACCTAAAATACAATCTTTGAGAGCTGGTGTATTCTTGTTTACAAAAAGCAAATGGATTTTGAATTGATACATGAACACAGATTATAACTATCCTAGAGTATCACTATGCATGCTAATATATTATACAGCTAAAACTAAAAAAATTAAAGTTCTGTCTTGCTTGTTAGAGTATCTCAGGGTAACTACAATCTATTTGTTTTTGCCTAGCGAACCTATTAAAGAAATGTACTAAAAATCAAACAATAAACAAACACTATAGGCATTTTTTGTTTTTTATTACCGTTTTCTACTCTCTAATGACCATTCTCTCTGCTCTTGGTGTTTCTGGAATGTGTTTTTCTAAATACATTTTCCGAACTGCAGATAATTTTGTGTAGCCCAAGAGAGTGTATTCAGTGGATTTTATCTATAGTGATACAAAATATATACCAGATCTTGAAGTTCCAATCTATCTTTCCTATCCTAACTATCCATGAATCCAAATAACCCACATGCTTCACTAGTTGCAAGATTTAAAATTATCCCCAGCCTGGTACCAATGCTGATCCAAACTCTATATTAAAAGGCAAGTTACTTATTTAATTTATTGTAAACCAAAAAAGAAAAGCCGAAAACAATTCAAAAACCACTATTTGATTTTAGCTATTTTAAGTGTTGGATGTTTTTTGTATTGTGGATTTGTTAAATAATCATTATTTAAAATACTCGGTTCTTAAAATATATAGAAACTAATACTACTAAATAATATCTACTTTAACAAATTATCTTTATTCCTCCAAGAGACCCAAATTCATTGAGCGTTATTGTAATGAAGTTTTTTTTTCATAAAAAATGTAATCTATTACATTTTAAGCTGATAAAATCAAGAGTTTAGTACATAAGGTATTTGGATCTGAGTTGAGTAAAGGCAGCAACATCAGCTTGGTATGAACTGACAATTGTTGGGTAGCTGGCTCCTTCGTTCAAGAATTTTCTCAGTTTTGTATTTCCTGAGAGTCTGTCAATGGAGTTTGTTGCCAAGATTGTAAAGTTTGCTGGGAATTGGTTTCTGATGGTTGAAAGTGTTGCGATTGCAGCAGTAATTGGGCGATAGGTTCTGCGGTCACTAACATAAAGCTGCAATCCACCACATTCAACTCCAGAGAACTTAGAGAATGATGGTGTAAAGTAGAATGGTCTGAATATGACTCCTGGAAGTTTGTATGAGTTGAGTGTCTTTACCAATGTGTCAAGTGCAAGATCTTTCATGAATGGTGCTCCGACAGTTTCAAATGGCCTGGTTGTTCCACGACCTTCGCTCAAGTTGGTTCCTTCAAAGAGTGATTGACCTGGGTATACCGTGGCTGTTGATGGTGTTGGCATATTTGGTGATGGTATGATCCATGGGAGACCGGTTTGATCAAAGTACATGCTACGTTCCCATCCTGTCATTTTGATGACTTGGAGATCAATCTTCTTGACTGCTGTGTTGTTGAGCTGTACTTCATTTGGCAAGAATTCCTCGTTAAACAATGTTGCAAGTTCACCAACAGTCATGCCGTGTTGTTGAGCGATTTCGCGTCTTCCGATAAATGAGGCGTTTTGAAGTTGGAGAGTGGCTCCATCAACAACCAATCCTCCGACTGGGTTTGGTCTGTCGAGAACTATAAACTTCTTTTTGGCAAGGGCAGCGCCGACCATTGCATCATACATAGTCCAGATGTATGTGTAGAATCGAGCTCCGACATCCTGGATATCAAAAACCAAAGTGTCAGCTTCCATTTTGTTGAATGCGTTAGCCCATTGCGAGCCATTGGTAAATGCATATCCGTCATATACTGTAAGGTTAGTAATGACATCACGGTATGTGGCTGCTCCGAGTGATTCTCCTGCTTGAGCTGCTCCACGGAATCCGTGCTCTGGTCCGACGACACCAACAATTTTCAACTTATTTTCTGCAACGAGATAGTCTACCTCATGCACCAAATCTCTATTTACTGCTGTTGGATTTGTGATGAAACCATAGTTTGATTTGAAGTCAAAGTCAGGAGATTTCATCATTTCAAGCCAGTTTTCAAATCCAGTTTTAACATTTCCTACTGGGCTTCCTGTGTCTGGGCAGTGGGTGTTGTCCACGGGGTAGCGTGGCTTGCATTTTGCTGCAGCGGTTACAGACGCCAAAAGTGATACTATTGTCGTAAACTTCATTTTTGCTTTGTTTTTATTAATAAAACGGTTTAAAGGGGTAGTGACGAGAGTTTCTTGTTTTGAACTTGCCTTCAACACCTTGCAGTTTATATACTTTTTTAAAAAAAATGAAATCACTGTACTTTGCTATTGTTTTTTTTTGAACTTTAATATTAATTTCGGCGATTGCGGGTCATTTCATCGGAGCTGTTAAACAACCTCCGGCAAAAACCAAAGACCCGGCTAATTCATAGCTATAAAGTGCTAATTTTGCGGTTCACATCACAATGTTGATTATTTAATAATTATTTTATTATTGCTCTGTTTGGAGAAAATCGATTAAATTGCGACATTTATCTATGCCCTGCTAGAAAATCGGACATGAATTTCCATGATAGACTAGCTTATTTTACTCGATGAAGTTACTAGATAAATATCACGTAAAACTATATGACAAGAAACTGGTTGACAGGTTATAAATCGAAATAGATAGTTTGGCTTGAGTTTTGAAAACTGACAAACTACGCGTAATTGATGTTTATAAAATAAAATGTTTCAGATACTAGATGAATGTGACAATAGACTTTGTATTAATTTCGGTTTGATTTTTAGCAAGCTAACGATTATGGAGTGTTGTGGAAAGGATGGATGTTACAGTTTAAGTGAGGATATTAATATATTCGTAGTTAGTTGTTGAGGAAAATCGTCTTGGTAAATGCAGTGAATATTTTGGTCGTTTTAGCGAATAAAAATTAATATTTATTATATCAATTAACAAATGATTTTGATTAGAAGCATAGTAGATATACACAACTCTATATCCAGTTGGTGAATGAGTTTATGTACTTTTGCTTTTTTTGGTAATTATTAGTATAATATCAATTTTATGTTTGGTTTTATAGTTGTATTGATTATAATTCTCAACAATTTGCTATTTCATTTGCTAATTAATGTTACACCAGAACTTTGAATTGTTTATGATTATAAAATTCAATGTAGTATAGAAAAAGTCGGGATATTATGAACATAAAATCGGATAATATACATCGATTCAGATGCTAAGAATAACTATAAAATAGCACCTGTACTTATCGCAAAAAAGCTGAGCAAGCAACACTAATGAATATTCTGTATATCTTTAATACGAATATACAATGTTTACCTTGTGTTCTGGTGCAATTTCTGAACAACAATGAATTAACATATTTTCAAGAATTATCTTGAAATTCAGTAGCTGTATTTCTAAATCAACCATCGTTTAGAGTTTAAAGACTAGTATTATATCACAAGTATAATGATATCTTTTCATTGTAAACATATTTAATTTCTAAATTGCACAAAATACTCAACCCCTTTCCGTTTCCCCCGCTTTACTAGAAAAGACCAATAGCGAAATGAGTAGCTGTAAAGTCATTTATTTTTCAATTGATTAACGTCTAAATTTTATAATTGTAACACCATGATATTATCCGAACAAATCTTCTGGTACCTGGTTATAGCGTAAAAAAACGCATCAAATTACTAGCTCATTGCTAAACATAGTTGCACTAAAAATCAGAATTAATCACAAAAAAAGTTTATATTAAAAAATCAAACGAAGGAGACTTGAAAGAAGCAATATATGTAGTCATCAATGCTCTTTAAATTCAAAAACGTAAGCACTGCAGAAAAAATACCCTTTTAGCTTTCTTGTACTGTATTGAGTTTATTTAACATCTATTTTTATTAATACTATAAATTAAACTCCGTTTATAACCTTTTGCCATAGTTTGATTAGTCACAGTTTTGTTTCATCGGGTGATTCTGTGGTCAATCCAATTGAAAATATTAAAAATAACAATATAACCTATTATTATAATTACAAACAAACGTCTTTATTTACTGCAAAATTCTAGTGACATTATCAGTTGTTGCAATAAAAATCGAGGTTTTTTAAATCCTCCCCACTCTTTATCATTTATTTATTTCAAAAATCGAATTTTGAAAATTTGACAAAATTTAATGGTAGTTATAATCCTAAATGTACTAAACGCTAGCATATACTGATTGTTTATTTGTATTTTTTGTGGTTATTAGATAAGCAGAACTAAAACTACAATAACTATCACACATAATATCTACTTTACCGGTTTCTACCTCCCCTATAGGTAGTGAATCCCCACAGGGCGTTGGTTCAGAAATAACAATCCGATTAATTTGATGCTTTTTATTCTGATCATACATCTGGAGCATTTGTTTTGCATTTGCATTTGAACACATTCTGCAAAAACAGCTCTATTACTTTGGTGAATTTTTTTATGCAGATTCCAGGTATTTTAGCATCATTGCTGAAACCAAATCTGTAAGTTATAGTGATTTCAATATATCAGTTCTACTTTTTTTAGATTATTCATGTCTTTCAAATAATTTCTAATCTGGATAATATTACTCTTTTAGACTAAGATATTAAGAATTCTATATTCCTCAAACTATTATGGGTTTTCATGGTTCTAATAAAAAAATTTGTTTTTTTTGATTATTCTAATCAGTGATAATTATTGTTTAAAAGACTCAAACTATCAAAAAGCTCAATAAACATTTTTGCTAATTCCAAAGTTTCTGCTAATATACACAAGAATACCCTAACTTGTATTACAAGATAGATTAAAGTTAGTAACCTAGCTTAAAATTGATTATGGCTAATCAACTTTTAAGAAAAAGGGAATTATAACTTTCAGAGTAGTTAAAACGATGTCTAATTGAGTACTTCATTTAAAATAATTCCTGATTATTTTTAGAAATAACGTTATAGTGTTTAATTAACGTGCATAGTAAGGAAAACGTTGGGAATAATTTGTTAACATCGTGAGGCAACTGTAATCTAATTTCTAGAGTAATATGAGGTATATTTCAATTTCCATCTAGTAAGCAAAGAATCGTAAACTTTTCCAAACAAAAAACTATTAAAAGTAATATTACAATAATATTGGTTTTAACTTGTAAAAAATAAATACACACACCATAGGTTGTTTACGGAACGTCTAAACGATATGGTTTTATTTTTTTTGTTAAATATGCACTATTCTCAAGTTATAAAACATTTGGAAACTCACAATAGGAATAATTAATTGAAACGGGAAACCGCTATTTAAAACATAAAACCATTTTCTCATTAAAGCAAACAACTAAAATAATGATTTCCGGAATGAACGACGGTTTAATAAAAACAAGTCATAAAAAAACAATACTTTTTAACCAGCTGAAAAAATATGGTACGATTAAATTATAACATTAAAGTGAATACTAGGACTTTTTGAGCAAATAATATGTTCAGTTGCCTTTAAGTGTGGGGAATGGGTTAATTGAAAATTTGTAATAATGATACTATTGTTAGTTTTGTTTTCCCTTTTTTCCAGGAAAGTAGGAAAGCAACTTTATTGCTTAAAAATATAATTGATAAGTGGATTTACACAAAACACTACATCCAAAGATTGGTATACGTAATCTGAGCTCAAAAAAGTTAAAAATTCAAAGTAAAATTTGAATATTCATAGCTACATATTTTTAATACCATCGTATTCCAAATATCTTTATTGAAGAATAATAATTCTTTCTTTCTTTTAAATTTTTCACAATCTAGCTGATTCGATTAGAATATAATTATTCGCTTTATAACCTAGTCAGTTTTAAAAAGCTTCAAGAAAAATACTCCAGAATAAATCAGCTAGAGGCCTATAAAAAAGAATATATCGAATGAGTCGGCATTAGTAAATATTATGTTCATTAAGCTTTGAATAACTTTGTCAAAAAAAATAAAATAGAGGAAAAAGAATACAGGAATGGCCACCCATAAATATCCCACAGCAATAATATTTGAATTTATCATCATTACAATTGTCATAGTCACAGGCTCATTCACTGTTTTTTGGTATTTCTTCCTTCTACTAGTCGATGGAAAAGCAGTCAACAGAGTGATTATCAGGCAGATAGTAATCATACAAGCTTCTGGTATTATTTGGCTTACTGCACATCTTCTGCTCTTGATAAATGACGGGTATTCAGATTTCTGCAAATCTATAACTATAGTTCTTCAGTATTTTGTGATGTTTTACGTTGTTGTAGGCGTAGAACTTACATTTCATTTGGTACTAATACTCAGGTTTCATCGGAAGAATTTACAGCGGTACGAGATGTGGTATTACATTTTTGCAGCAGCTATATCCGTATTATCTCTTGTACAGTTTTTTCTTGGAGATGAAGAAGATCAAACTGAGTTAAAAAGATGTGGCTATCTTTTTTTGGGTGATACAAAATTTCAAAAAGTCATAATATCATTCTATACGATATGTGGTCTAAGCACCATCATAATGCTAGTTCTTTTGATAATGCTTTTTCGCGGGATAGCGGAGCACCGCGAACCATCCCATAAAAAATACAAGAGTCAAGCTGGTTTTCGAAAACGTATTAAAAATATAAACAAAAAATATAACAACACATTACTAAGAAAAACGTTCATGAGGCTATTGTGGTTTCCAATCCTTCCTATATTTGTTCTAGTTTCTATTTTAATCAATATAGCAGTGGAGGCAAGTGGTCAACCGGTTCCATCGTTGGCGTACAGGATTCAGGAAGCAGTGGCGGCTTTAGGTGAGTTGGGTGTTACTTATTTATTTTTTGGGGATCCAATTATAAAGAGAACATTACTGGATGATAGAGAGCTTCATAATCTAAAAGCGCATTTATCGAGGATAACGCGTAGAAAGAAAAAAAATGAAAATCATCGTGAGCTAGGAAATAACACAAGCGATTACGAGAGTGATGGAGGGTTTGAATCTAGTGCAAGTTATGAATGTAATAATGAATTAGCACTTTGCGTAGTTGTTGAAAGTAGTAGGGAATCACAAAATATATGAGGCAATCATGGCGGTAATGGGCTTGTAAATTAATACAACGATAATAATGTATTTCAAGATTATAAGGTTTATAGGCATTTTATTTGTATATATATGCATTTATTGGTGTTTTTTTATGTATTTTAATACTGTTTCAGAATTTTGTTTTGTATATATAATTGACAAAATTAACATTAGAATAAAAAAAAATAGTAGAGATAAATAGATGTTAAGATTCAGTTGTTTAAGATAAAAAAGTGAAAAGTCAATTATATATTGCACATTAACAGAAATAACCAGATGATAAAAGATTATAGGAGAAAAGATTAACATCAAATTTAGTTATAAATGAAGAGGATTATAAATACGATATACAAGAATGAAAATTAGAGGGCTTAATAAAATTCAGTTATTGCAGAAATATTTTTATTAATCTAGATATTTAGTAACTTTTAATAATGCATATCCATAGTTTTCATCTAAATAGTACAATGGTATAGTCTGAAATTTCGAATTTGTACACTTATCTTTAGTACAATTAGAAGGATTTTGAAGTTTAATGTATACTATACTCAGTAGTATCGTGTTTGTGAATCGTTTTATTAGGTTATGTCAAAGCATATATAGCTAGAAATAAAATGATTAATTCATATCACTAATTTTTATTTTGCATAAATGGTGTTTTGAATTTGTAACGTTGTACCTTATTATTCTTTTGATAATCTTCAACCCTATACCTTTATAGTAAATATAAATATATTATATGAATAACTATAAATAAACGAAACGAGATGTGTAATAATTATTTTTTTGAATACTTTTTTAAAATATATCGACTTGTATTTCACCAATTATTTAATTTATGAATGAATGAAGGGAGAAACTGGTAAACTTCAAACAACTATAAAATTTAAACTTCATAAATTCAATTATTTGCACAAAATCTTCAGAGTGGTATCATGTGTGTAATTCACATCCTAAGGACTGATTTAGTCATTCCAAATCCTCTGTCCGATACAAACAATAATAGTTTTTAAACATAGCAATATTTAAACCATTCATCATTACCTACTATTTTATTATCTTTCATTTCTGAGTTGTAGGCTGTTGTTGTTTCTACTGCCCTTATTTTAATTGATTGTCTTTATTAGTGTAATTTTAAAATTAGTCAAACTTAAAATCTCCAAATGAATCATTTCATGTACTTGTAATAGTTGCATATATGTCGTAATAACTAAATAGGATAATTTCAGAAAATTTTGTGATGAGAGTACATTATTTTATTCCCAAATTTTGTTTGAACAATATAAGTCACCACAGGACATTATATCGACACTTAATGGCTTAGAATCACTACTTGATACATTATCGCATGACCACCTCTTTATTCCTTAGGTTCTGCTATCGTAAATAATATCTGTCATCCTCTATAGTTCTTCTTTTATTGTCGATCCAGGCTATATCTAATTTCTTAGAAATCCAGCTGATGCCAATAGTCATCATAATTTTGCCATATGGCTTGGGAGAAATGGTTTAGATATTTCCTCTTATTGTATTATTTTATCTATTATACGCTTAATACTTATGTTATTAATAGTTATATATTTTAAAAAACTTCTTTTATTTCAGTTTAGAAAAAATTATGTCATATATTTTTCTGCTTGCTCAGCTACTTTTGCTACAATTTTCAGTATTTCAAAAATTTAAATAAATTTATTCAGGTTTTAATCCATTGTTTCGACTAATTTCCGCCAGAAATTTGATAAAGTCAAATAACAGGCTTTCTTCCACTTTAAAACTGTTTGCAGCTTATTCATCACTCTATTTTGACCTGGATTGTTAATTGCTTGTTCATTTTATTAAGAGCTAGCGGACTTCTATTAAATCTAATGACTTGACCATAAAAATAGAATTCTATTTGTTATTTGTTATTTAGATAAGTATAATATTCAATAGAGAATAGAAATTTTTACACTGAAGTTCATTTGAATGGATTTCGAAAAGGTTTTTACATTTTATCTGTGTTTTTCTTCTATAACATTTTCCTATGTAGAATCTTACTTATCAAAAAAAATCACAAACATAATGCTATTAACGACCAGTGTTGAAGGCTTAAGATTGCTTCATTCTTGTTTATTTGACGTTTTCTTTAATCATGTAGTTTCATAATTTATTATTTTGATTCCGTTTAATTATGAGTTCTGTGATTTCGCTATTATTGGATTTTGATATAAATTCAAAGTCATTAGATGGTTAAATTGACAAATCATTTGTCTCAGATTGCAGATGGTTAATTTGTATTATGTTACATTAAATTAAATTGAGGTTAAATAGATAATATAAATTTGGCATAGTTTCATTTATAACTTGAAGAATTAGAACTGGAGAAATATGTAAACATGAAGTAATTATACATATTTAGATTTTGTAATATAATGTAGATATTATAAGTTATTTGATATATTTTTTCATCTAATGTGATGGCTGAGATTGGTATTGCACTGATTATAACATTTACTCAGGTCTCAGATCCCTTCACTAGTTTTGATTGCCGTAATTGGAATGTTTTTAATAACTTTTTTTATTTTTATAATAATAATATAAAACTAGGTAAACTATATCAGTTCTAGTTCTATTTGCTATTATTAAGTATATAAAAACGTATATGTAAAGTATATCTGTTAAGAAAGGCTAAAGATGCTATTGTCGTTGTCCGCTCTCGTTATATTCGCTTTGATATTCACTTTACTATCTTAGATCATTTTTACTATTTATTCCGCTTGCTCTCATTAGTAGTTATCTTCTGCTAAAGAATCGCAACTGATTCGCTAGCAAAAATATGTAGCCGTTATACTAAGATTTTAACATAAACTAAAAATGTTAATATTGTTAAAAATAAGTGCGTCAGCCGGGAGTCGAACCCGGGCCAATTGCTTGGAAGGCAACTATTCTACCGCTATACTACTAACGCGTGTTGTTTTGTTGTGTAAAAATTTGGTTTACTGGTTCGGCACGTATAGCGACACGTTGCCGAACAATTAATGATTGTCGCTGAATCTGATTGTTGAAGGTGCTCGTACAAGCATTTTCTCCATTGTGGTTTTTGCTTGTATACAACAATTAGATTCGTATTTACTATTATTATTATATTTACTTTAACATGGATTATATTTAGTTTTAAACTCTTATATACAGCGTTAGAGGACACAAGGTACCTCGTCGGATTTTTCTCTTCACATAGCGAATTAGTTCTTTATTTATAAATTAAATAAATAGTAATATATCATAAAGTGAACGGTCCTGAACCAAAACATTAGTATATCAGCGTCGTTGCACTGATATATATAAATAAATAATAAAACTTGAAAATTTATGCAACAGAATATGGTGATCCAGCCAGGACACTAGCTTTTATGATCTTTTTTATAGTGATTTATATATAATGACAATTCCAAAAAAGGAGGTTAAGAGCACTGACGG
>LSSK01000276.1:0-10020 GCA_001969505.1 Zancudomyces culisetae
GCGTGGTGCTAATAACGCCAAGGTCACAGGTTCGACCCCTGTACAGAGCATACTTTTTATAATAGTATAAATTGTTCAAGCTTATTTTAATTGATGTTTTTATATATCTGATTATTTTTCAGCTAATGTGAAGGCTGAGTTTGGCATAGCACTGATAATGTCAGTACTACTCAGTTTGCAGATCTCGCCACTGGTTCTGATTGCTCAAATAGTGTAGTATAACGGCTACACACTTTTTGTTAGCGAATCAATTGCGATTCCTTAGTAGAAGATAACTACCAATGATAGCTAGTAGAATATATAGTAATAATAATCTAAGATAGTAAAGTGAATAACAAACCGAATATAACGAAGGGGACAACGAAAATAGCATCTTTATCTTTTTTTAACAGATAATACTTTACATATACGTTTTTATATACTTAATAATTGAAAATAGCAATTGATACTGATATAGTTTACTTAGTGTTTTATTATTATCATAACAATAATAAAAGGTATTAAAAACATTCATATTACGGCAATCTGAACCAGTGAAGTGATCCGCAACCTGAGTATAACTGACATAATCAGTGCTATACTAAACTCAGCTATCACATTAGCTAAAAAAATATAACAGATAACTTATAATATCTACAATTTATTACAATAGGAATGTTTTAATATCTTTTATAACTGTTTTAATATTAATAAAACTTTAATTAAAACTATATTAGTTATTAAGTACTAATTGTATCTAATTCGTTTACAATGTATATGTGAAGTATATATCTTAAGAAATGCTAAATATGCTTCTTTTTGTTATCCCATCTCGTTATATCGGTTTGCTATTCACTTTAATTCATAGATCGTTTTAACCATAAATTTTTTTGCCCTCATTGGTGATTATATTCTTGTAATCGATATTGATTCGCTTGCAAAAAGTATGTAACCGTTATACTACAATACTTTGTATTTAACATTTAGGATATGTTAAAAGTTATCTTGTATCTTTATAGCTAATGCAAAGACCTCGATTGTAACGCACTGATTATGAAATTATACTCAGGTCTCTGACCGTTGTTAGTTATGATATCCGTTAAAAGAATATTTGAATTTTATTTACTATTATTTATATAAAATTTCACCATGAAAACTATATTAATTATAAAGTCTAGACGTATTTAATATGTATAAAACGCAATGTAAAGTATATTCAATATAGAAAGCCTCAAAGTATTTTTTAATGTCATACCTCGTTATATTAACTGATAGTTCGGAAATTCTAACTTTCTAGCTTAATTATTTTAATGTTTTTCTCGTTATGCGTTCATTGGTAGGTGTATTCTGCTAAGGAACCTAATTTGTTCATTATCAAAAACGATGTAGTTGTTATATTTCAGTATTAAATACAATTCTTACTTATATCCCGCTTATTTTAATGTAAGTTCGTATAAGTTTGTATGCACTATAATTTCTAATAATAAATATACTTTACTATTTTTGATGTTGAACTATTGTGTGATTTGTTGAGTTTTTATTTCGTACAAATAAAATAGCCATATCTTAATGAGTACTGTCTGACGTGACCGGGTAGTTCACGTTTCTTGGTCGGGTTTCTGATTGATAGAAACTCCTGCTTAACTATTTATCCTAGCTCATGGAAAGGATCCCGTGACTTTCAGGTTCTATATCCATATTGGGTACTCCTAACGGTCACTGTCGGAAGAATAGCGTTTCTCACCTTTCAACTGTTGGATGATGGCTGAACGGAGTTGCTGCATCAGACCTGATATTGAGATTTTAGTAACGTTATAAATGATATATTCTTCTAGTTAATTAGCCTCAGCACTATTAAACTCTATAAATAAACAACCTTTTTCAAATAAAATTTTGTTGTTCAACTGATTACTTTATTTACTTTTCTTTTAACTTGTATCTTTAAAACAACTAAAAGAGCTAAGCAATCCTCATTCAATCTTTCTTTGCTTATACATATACTTTTTCAATATACCCACTAAAAGCTAATTCAAATAACCTATGTTTCTACGTAATATACTGAGTTGTATCGTGTGGTTTCGTTTTTACATCGTTTTCGTATTCTTATTGTTCATATATTTGAATGTTGATTTCCTATAATTTTTTTAATTGTATTTTTTTTGTTTTATAATTTTTCTTTGATTATTAAATTTTTTTCCAATTGACTAAATAGTATTGTTGTATTTTTGATCAACTTTAATATACTTTAGATGATTGATTATGTAGTAAATGAAATTTTTATTTGAAATTTTTTAATCTCTATCTACATCGGGATACACACGACACCAGTAACCGTTTCTGCAACTTTTTTAGAATTATGTAGTTAAACTTTATAGATTAATTATGTTAAATATTTTTTATATTTAGTTTATTTAATAAAACTCGCTCCTTTAAATTATTGTCAGTAATTTAATATTCAAGTTAATCGTCATCAAGAAAAAAATTTAACCCATTCTCTACTTTCTTTGAATCTTTGATCTATACGTATCAATAGAACATCCAGGACGTTTTATAAAAATTAAAATACGAAGGTAACATGAGGAGTATTATGAAACTATATGGAAAATATGATAATTTTTATACATTCACAGTTACATCTACAAAAATTAAGTTTATGGAGTTTTAAATCTGAATTTCAATTGAATTCAATGCCTGTTCAAAATCTGCAATAATGTCACTGATGTGTTCAATACCAACGCTGACTCGAATCAAATCAGCAGAAACACCACTACTGAGTTGTTCCTCTGAAGAAAGTTGCTGATGTGTGGTTGAAGCAGGATGTATTACCAAGGTTTTAGCGTCTCCAACATTAGCAAGATGCGAAGCGAGCTTAATGCTACTTACAAAGGACAGACCGTTTTTGGGGTTTTCACCTTTCAGGCCAAAGCTTAAAACACCACCATAACCGACCACACCGGATGGAGCGCTACGACCAAAATCTCCAGCATCACCTTGCCCATATTCTCTTGCTGGGTTTAGTACTTTAGAAGCTTGATCGTGGTAAGGATGTGATTGTAGTCCAGGATATGATAACCATGTTACCTTCTCATGGCTCTCCAACCACTTTGCTACTCTGAGTGCATTTTCACAGTGTCTTTCGGCTCTTAGTGACAAAGTCTCTAATCCAATCAAGGTATTGAAGGCACCAATAGCGGATTGGCAAGAGCCCAAATCTCTCAACAACTCAACACGTAGTTTTATAGCATATGCAAGGTTAGCCTTCAATGGACCGTCAGGACCAAATGTATCCCAGAAGACCAAGCCGTGGTAACCGTCACTTGGCGATGTAAATAGTGGAAACTTTCCGTTATTCCATGGGAAGCTCCCTGCATCAATGATAACACCACCCATTGTGGTTCCGTGACCGCCTATCCACTTTGTTGTTGAATGAACCACAATATCTGCTCCGTGCTTGATCGGTTGGCAGAGATATCCACCCATACCAAAAGTGTTGTCTACAATAAGAGGTATACCATGTTTGTGTGCAACTGCAGCTATTTTGGCAATATCTGGGATGTTGTATTTTGGATTTCCTATGCTCTCAATAAAAACAGCCTTTGTATTTTCATCAATTGCAGCGTCAAAGTCCTCTGCCTTATCACTGCCATCAACAAACTTTGTGGTTATACCATATCGTGGAAACATTACTTTGAACATGTTGTAAGTTCCTCCGTATAGAAAGCTAGTAGATACTATGTTATCCCCATGTTGTGCAAGATTGCTGATTGCCATAAATATTGCAGCGGTACCAGAAGAAGTTGCCACTGCTGCCTTACCGCCTTCCAACGCTGCCAGTCGGTTTTCTAGTACGGCTACTGTTGGGTTTGTCAATCTGGAATATAAATTTCCAAACTTTTTCAATGCAAACAAATCTGCTCCATCCTCTGCATTTCTGAAGACATATGAGGTGGTCTGGTATATTGGCTGTGCTCGTGACCTGGTCTCGTCAACATCCTGTCCTGCATGAACCTGCAATGTTTCAAATCTATATTCCTCTTTACCTGAAGTCATAGTTTTTTTTTCCTGTTCTATTTTGCGTTTTATTTTTTTTTACTTGTGATCACAGAGGATATTTTTGGCTATTTATGACTTTTGCTCCACAATTTCCTTCTAGCTTGAAATCATAAATATAAACTATTCTCATATTTAGCCATACTAATTATCTCATCACAGATTGTTGAAACTGCACTACAGGTGATAATTGCGAATATTTCGCAATAATTGTGATTTTCGATTCTTTTACTTGTAGCTTTAAATTACATGTCACATTTTTCGATAATTTAATTAAGACTTTAAATAAGAAGTTACTCATAGCTTAATTTATTCTTTAGGTCCCAATTCACAATACAAAACCTTATTTCTGAAAAATAAATTATTATTTTGCTTCATGCTTTTCAACATGTTACCGATGCACCCTGGCTAGCTCTTTAACTTTATTTGAACTGTAACCAATTATTTGTTTAAACCAAGTTGTCAGGCAGTCGTTATATGTGATAAGCCAATATAACCTCCACAAAACAACAAACATTCATAAACTTACTTAGAATTTGGTTTAGACGTGAGTTCCATTTTCCTGTTTAAGAATTGGTGAATAATACTTTAGTACACAAAAAAGATCAAACTCAAGACGACAATCGCTTCAACCAACTTTGTGTACTCACAACTGTTTTTTTAAATCCATACATTAACAATAAACAAATTTATAGAAATCAGAGTACCATAAATAAATATGATAAAAGTGTTCGTGTCTAAAGCACACTAGGTCAAGCCTTTTCAAATATATTGTGTATACCTTTTCTCGTTCGATTTTTAAACAAATTGTCATCTAGCCTTTTTTTGAATTCCCAACGTTACTTTCCAACTATTAATACACCCGTAGCGTTTCAGAAATAAACTGCTCAATGCTGTGATCAGTGATTATTAAACTATGAATTAAGCATACATATAAAAAAACAATGTCCACATTCAAAAAGTCCAATTTTTAGTGTTATTTACCAAGTTTTATTTTGTATTGAAATAAAAATATCAGTAAAAATCAATGTATTATAGATCCAACAGTATTGGGTATGCTCCCCTTTTCCCTTCTCTTACTCACACCTTTGACGTCATACCATGTTTTAATTTTTTTAATTTTTTTTATTCTCTTGAGGTATCACAGCCTTTTTTCTTCAATAAACATAAATATTTTGTCATATCCTTTGAAAGAGTTCCTGACCTACCTTAATCCACTAACGCAAAAAAATATAAATACTTTCCACAATGCAAACATAAAAAATTCGTCAACGATTATATTACGACTAAACAACCAGTTTATTCAATTTAATACAAATTAATAAGCAAAATCCAAAACTTAAGCCGATGCAATAGAGGGGTTTTCGCTCATTTTCTTGATCAGTTTGTACATATGTGGAGCAGTTGAATCAGAGATAAGATCACACATTCCAATTTGCTTTAGTACAGAGTGCAATAAATAAATGGCAAAATCTGGATAACTAAGGTTATTTCCGATGTAGTGGCCACTTGGATTTGCAGCTAGGATTGGCTCATGCTTGCTAACCAAGTACTTAACTGTATTTATCAACTTTTCTTTGCTGGTATCAGATTTTTCTATAAAATTATATGCAACGTATGCTTCAATTGAGTCGGCGATGTTATCGACATACTGCTCTGCTGTGGCTGCTTCTTTAGCGTCTGATGGAAGGAATCCGAACTTGTGTGCAACGTATCTTTCAATGGCTTTGCTCTCGCATAATGTAAACTTGGACCCGTCTGTGCATGTCTCAATCAGTACTGGGAGGCGGCCATATGGCATAGTTTGCTTGGCAGATGGCCAGTCTGGGGTGGTTAGCTTCCATTTGGCACCACCCACGTTCAGCATGAGTTTGGTGATGGTAGCCCTACCGTTGTTGATTGGAAAATACAAAAGCTCGAATGATGACATTTTTTTATATTTCGCTTGGTACTCTTTTGACAATACTGGATTGTGTTAAAGAAGTAATGGATCTACAGAATAAAAGGAAAGATAAAAGGCTTATCTGGCCGTATTTATATTTGTTCAAGATGCTAGAAAATGGGGTTTAGCATTACAAATAAAACAAACCTAGCAGATGCAAGTACAAATGCAAAGTAATGGCATTTTTTTACATTGCAGAACTCACTAAACAATGTATAGCAAATCCAAATATGCATACAAAGCAATTTAGCGGCATATTACTGCTTTTAATATACCGATTAGTAAGCAGCTTGTACTTCTGGCAAATGTTGGGTTCCCTAAAATAATCCATTTCCAACGTATGAAAAAGTGCAACAAGATAAATTAAGTTCTTGCCATTGACTATACCACTCTACTGTTGATCTTCAGCATAATGATAAATATTTAGGCATAAAAAAATGATGCCATTGGAGAGTTTACGATTTGCATAAAAGTTCTGATGTTTCAAAGAAAGCAAAACAATTTCTCAAGCCTTAATGCAAAGTCTAGAAATTTCTAGAACTCATGAATTTATTTTAATGTAAATATTTCCGCCAGCCAACTATGAGTTACGACATGTGACACGGAAAAGCGATAATATCCCATCTTTTTGATAGAAAACTCGATGAAGTTTCAAGATAATGATCTGATGTATTGTTGTCACTGACATTTCGGAGTTTGCAAACTGTCCATCAAATAACTGTATGAGTGTTCCAATACTTTACCTCCCTTGGTCGCTCAAAATTGGATCTTTAAAACCCAGGTCAACTCTTCAATCCTAAAACCAAAATGATTTCGCTGATAAACAGTTGTCAAACCGAGTGGTCTATAGCAGTACTAACCATAATTTCCAAGTTTCTATCACCATCCAAAACCACGGTGTCACTTCAGCAAACTTACTCAATTGTTTTGATTTATCTTTTTTTGTTTAAAAGTTTAACTGGCACTCTGGAATTCCCGTTTAGAGGTTAGGGTAGAGCGGAATATACCTGAACTAGAATTAATACAAATGGTAAAACAAAAGCTACAGATGTAATCATCTAATTGAAAAATTAGAACAATAGCATTACTTGCAACAAAATTGACTTTCAGTGCTGTTACAGATTCCATAAACCAAAAAAGACATTAAAAAACAATTTTCCGTATTCTTAGAATAAGACTAGAATCAATTATTATAATAGAGTATTCTGAAAAAAAAAGTCTAGAAAGGAAAACATAACCATGATTAATAAAAGGGTAAAATATTTTTTAGAAAAAAAAAAAAGGTACTGGCACAAATTATTGGACTGCTGGGAGTGCTGCCAAGCTCTTGGCAAGCTTTGTAATGTGTGGTGCAGTTGATTCATTGATGAAATCAGTCAATCCTGTTTCAGTAAGCATGAAATACAAGTGGTAAAGGTAAATGTCAGGGTAGCTAAGCTTGTTTCCAATGTAGTGACCACTTGGGTTTGCAGCAAGAATTGGTTCGTGTCTGCTTATTAAGTATTTCACTGCTTTTTGAACTGCTTCCTTACTGGCATCGTTCTTTTCTACATAGTGGTGTTTGTAGAAAAGATCAATAGAGTCAACTATGTTATCAACATAAGATTCTGCGATTGCGGACTGTTCTAGGTCAGCTGGAAGGAATCCGTACTTGCGTGCAATATATCTCTCAATTGCTTGACTCTCGCATAGAGTGAACTTAGAGCCATCAGCTTTGGTTTCAACTAGGACTGGGAGACGACCGTAAGGCATATTTTCCTTTTCTGCTGGCCATGCAGGGCATGCGCTTTTTAGTGTCGCACCTGCGGAATTAAGCATTATTCTGGTGATATTTGCTCTCCCAAGGTTCATTGGGAAATACAAGAGTTCGTATGTTGACATTTTTAGAAAATATTTTATTTGTATTATATTGGAAACTGTATTGCTACTGAATTTGAGTAAACGAAAGGAAATAACCAGGCCTTTATATAGATTAGTTTTTTTACTGCTTGCTCTTTTTTCTTCGAGATTCATAGAATCTTGTAGATGTTTTCTAGTCATTTTGAAACCGAATATGACCAATAGTTGAAAAAAAAAACATTCAAGCCTCTTAACAAATTTGGCATGATATTAATAGCTGAATAAGAACGAAATTAACATAACTTTAATGTATATTTGTGTTTATTATGTTTATTTGAATGGAATGAAAGCTTTTATTATTATTGTTATGCAAATATATGGTAAAGCATGCTCCATCCAATCACACAAATACCTTGCTCAAGTATTGGTAAAGGTAAAACAGGATCTAGGTATATCGGTTTACAATGATTTAAATTAACTTTAATAGTTGGTTTTATTTATTTTATAAAAACTATATAGTGATATCTGACAATACATATTTCATTAATTATGTGTTCTAAGTATAAACTCTTTTATTATAAATAATATAGACTACAATTATTAAGTATTGGATTTGTTGATAAAAAACTAGAGTCTATGAAAAATTCGAATAATAACAAAGTACTGTTCATACTCCTAAACGTACCAGAATAGGGGTCGTTTTAAAGAAAATTATACAATTTCTGCGTCTATGACTTCACTTAGGTTTCAATTAGCTATATAAATTACACGCAATGTGAAGAATGTGGTTTCTCTTGCACTTGAGATTACTTTATTATTTAAAAAAACTTTATGGAACAAAATACCAGTGGAAAAAGGGTTAAATTCAAACTCTCTAAATAATATCATCATACTTGACGGATACATGTACTGGTTTAAGAAGGGGGTGAGAGGGAATTCATATTTCAAGTCTAGTTTATAAAAGGGAGAGGTGTGGAGTACAAGTAAATAGGTTTCTGATTATTCTGTTGGTATAGGCAAATAAGAGTGCACTAGGTAGTAGGTGAAACATATACCTAAAACATAATTAAGTGATTATTCTTCTATACTTGGTTATGTGAATAAAATACTGAGTTACCTAAATTTTTTTCAAATACCTGCGAGTAAATTTGGCATCATAAATGATGAATTTGATCGTTGAGCTTATTATCGGAAACTGGAGTCAACAAGTTTGGTTGATCTATGGCATCTAAAAACAAAAGCAAAAACAGATATTGTTCCATTTATTTTTGATTCTGGAACACAAAAGCTATTTTTACATTATTAATGATAAATTAAATGAAACTGGATTATCTAGGTCAAGTTCCAAGCGCAAAGGAAATTAATGCCATTCAGCTCTAAAACTACCTGCACAGTGTTGAGCACAAATAAATTTAATGCGGAGCACTTTTAAATTGCAATTTGCAAATCGCTTATCTGATACTAGGGTTCTTTACAAATCTTGATATTGGTCCCAATCCAAAAACTACCATCACAAGATGAAAAACAAGTGAATAAATCACCACCAGCTTTGTGAATGACTTGCCATGCCGGAATGTCTGCATTTTTTGTCATGAAATTGGGGAATTATATTGCCTTCGTTGTTGGAATGTTACGAACATAGGTAGATTATGTAACAAATGCCTATCAAAACCACCTTGTATTCTATGTAAGACTTGTTTATCAGTAAATACATATTTTAGAGTTAAAATTTTTATAATTGTTAGATTAACTGAGGCATGAACAATGATCCAGGATTAGACCACATAATTTAAATAGCATTACAATCAGTTTGCGAAAATTCGCTGTTATAAGATTAAATCAAAAATAACACAGAGTTTTTTAAAATAAAAAGCCCTCTAGTAGATATTTCCTAAATACTGCATAATATTATATCTCTTAAAATCGGCAATAGTATAATGTTATAGCAAGTTCAAATATTAAAAAATTCAATTCTACGTTATAGTTATAATAAAGTAAGTCCGGTGGCTCCGGAAAAACCAATGACCCGAAGGGGTAGAATGATAACCATTAACAAGGTCACAAGCCTTGTTGCTAGTGTAGAGACCAAGACCATAGAGATACATACAATTTTACGCAACAGTAAACGGTTGAAGCTGGAAAACAGTAGTTCAGATGTTAACGCTGATAAGATTTACGAGGAAATATATGAATACGTGCTGATAAAAAAG
>LSSK01001511.1:0-21249 GCA_001969505.1 Zancudomyces culisetae
AGATGGGACGAAATTAGGAAGGATTTACTTACTGAATTTATAGATTTTTATAGTTCTTTTTTATCTAGCACGATTTCCGAGTGTGTTGAGCTTCGCAGGAAAATCGTGGGTAAACTCCTGGGGGAGGAGTTAAAGCTCAAACTACCTGGGATTCTTCGGGATCCAAACGCCACTTGCGTTAGAGCAGTGGTTTCCACAGCCCGGTTTCTTAACGAGACCTTTTTACCTCGCTACCTAGTGTTGAAAGACATTAGTGTAGTCCCACTCCCCTTGAACCAATGCCCATCGGGTACGGAGACTCTAGAGAGTCGAAGGGGAATAGGATGAGTTTAGAATATAGATTGTTTTTATTTTTAGGAACTTTTTATTTTCTAAATAAATTTTTTTTTCTACCGAAAAAAAAAAAAAAAAAAAAAAAATTAATATAATCTATTTAACTGGCCCTAGCCAATAATACACCACCAAGTCCCATTTTCACTGCCTCGTTAATCTCCATAACACCTTTGGGGGTAGATACAATGACAATTTCGCCCGGTATTACAGGTTTGACAATACCTACTGCTTTTCCGGTAGCTAATCTCGCCAGTTCTTGGGTTGTCGCGCTCAATCTTCTAGAAGGTTTTGAAATGCAATTCATTTTTGTTAAAACGGGCATATCATTAAAGTATTTTAACGACAGCCACAGTCTTCGATCTGCTACATTTAGGTTGGTTGTTGATGTGTATTCTTTGTCGGGACCTAGATGGTTTCCTCTTGTTACTGAATAAATGAAACCCTGATTGTAAAGAATCCTGCTGATTGACAAATTTAGATTTGTCTCTGGGATGGCTATTCTTGCCAATCTTGCACGAAATCCATTCTGTACTCGTGCACAAATATCGAATGCGCCGACCATTTCGCTATATATAACACTATTTTAGTTTGCTTTATAATAAAGATTTGGTGATTTAACTTGGGAGTTCCAAAACACTAAAAAAATTTTTATGTTTTGATAAAATCGATTTATACATCTCTTTTTTTTGTTTCGCTTTATCAACAGTTCCTACTGATATTCTTAAATACGTAAAAAAAATTATTGGCTGCGAAAGAATTTTATGAATATCCCTGTGAAGTAGATTTAGATTCTTCATTCATAGCCAAGCAAATCTGATTCAAGTTCAGGCTCTGAGTAAAAAAAACATATGACTTTGATCCAAGAAAGAAAAAAGAAAACACTGTTTAATAAAGTTTCTTCGCTTTTCCAACACTAAACAAGCACAAAGCCGAGTAAAATTAACTGTTGTGCATAATCCAGATTTAGTGTCAAACAATTATTCTCTATTTTTGTGCTTTTGTAAACAATGACTCAGTCCAAAACAGAACAATCGAATCACTCGAATCAATCGAATGTAGAGGTTGAAGACTGTCTTGCGTGCAGAGTAGTGGGATTTTCGGCCTTTTCTGGTCTTGGTATTTACACGTTATACCAACGAACTCTACTCGATAGGAATATGTACAAAAACAGAAGAATGGGGCTGTTATTTTTTGGGATAGGTAAGCATTTCGTATTCAAGGATTATTATTATTAATACTACTCATCTTGAAAAAGGGAGTGGTGGGTAAAAGCAACAAATCAAGGGGCGATATGTACGCAAAGAGTCATATACGAGGTTGTAAAAACTGTATATATAATTTATATGACCCAAAAGAACTATGTATTCTTAGAATATATTACCAAAACCCACTATAGTAGATACATCCATTGACAGACAGTTTTTTCAACAGTCTGTTTATTTAATCAATCATTTTATATTTTTTGCTTGTAGGGCTCGTCAATGTTGGAGTTTATAGACTATTCAATTGATAAAAATCAACGTCGATATTATTTTTTCCCATTTCATAAACTGTTGCGATAAATGTGACCACCTGTTACCGCCTTTGCGCCTGTAATCACATCCATGGCTTTTTGTTTTATACTAGGTGTAGCTTACTATACGTATTATATTTTCTACTTAACATTGATTCTTATTTGGTTAAAGAGTATTCACTACCAAAAACTACACTTTCTCCTGTTTTACTGAACACGTTTATTTGGCCTGGATGATATTATTTTCGTATGCCTTAATGGAGTTCAAAATAAAGGATCCTGGTTGTCAAAAGAGATGTAGTTTGATCTTTGATCTCAGTTCAATTGTTACTTCCAATAATTAGATTTAACCCCCCAAGATTTTTAATTTTCTAGCGCGAAATTTCTTGGATCAGCTTAGCAATTTAATTTGAGCATAAACTTTAAAATAATAGTAGCTAGAAAAAAAATTTTCTACAACCATCTCCACACATTGGAATTGAATTGCAAAATAAACACAAAGCAATTGAGAATGGAGGAGGAAATTAGCACGACACTACTAGCAGAAACAGATATTGCAGTATTCGACAGAATAGTTAAAGCACTGGGCAACATATATTCCGGCACTGCAACAATCGAAGTTCAAAATGAAAGTAACCAAGTAATTACAAACATTAGGAAGGAGAATAGATGGTCAAGGCTGGGAAAAGAATTAATTAAAGAAGGCCGACGTAATGAAGAGAAGAATTTTGGCTGGCAATTGATTATTGATCAGCTGGCCAACAATGATACAGATGCGTTGATAAATGAAGCAATAGGGGTGACAATTAATGGCGTAAGAGAACTGAACAAGAGCATAGAAGCAGAGTTTATAGTAACAAAAGCGGTTAGGACACTTGTTACAGCCGTATTTAGGACGTGGCCTTTTGGCCTGTGGCATGATTTCCCTGTTTGGCTAGAGAATGAGATAGTAAATCCGGAAATAAAGTTAAAAATAATACAGGTTATTGGTGAGGAGTTGTTTACCTATGAGAGCGATCCAATGTCAACAATAAGAAAAAAGGAGCTGACCACTGGAATACTATTTGTAATGTTGCCGGAGCATATGCTCGAAATGCAGTACAGCGAGGGGCTAATGGTTGAAAATAAAAACGGAGAAAAAGTGCGATTTAAAGGCTACGGCGGAGCTGTTAGGGGATGGTTGCTTGATATTTGTGAGGCACTAAATAGTAATAACAATAAATTGGTTTTGAGCGGGTTAAAGGCACTTGAGGGGTATATAAATTGGATGCCTTATTTTGTAGTCCAGGAGAACCAAAACCTTGTAAAAATGATAATGCAGTTGCTTTTGGTTGGCCTAGAAGAAGAGATAAAAAGTCAAGCTGCTTCGGTTTTGTTGAAGCTTAGCTTGAAAAATCACACAATGCCGTCTGATAGTATATCGCTAGTCGAGCAAATTATAGATGGCAATGGGCAATTATATAACCAATTCCTTGGTATTGTACAGAATAGCGAAGACGATATAGGCAAACAGATTGTTGAATTTTCTAGCGAGTTGGTTTCGCGGCATATCCTGTATCGAAAGAATATTGGATGGGTTCCACGAAATTTCGGATCAATAATTAAAATGCTTATGACGGGGATGAACACACGAAATGTATCCAGTATAGAAACAAGCCTAAGCGGGCTAATCGTTATTATCAAAAACATTAAAGAAATATCAAAAAGGTTAAATATTGACACGGAACTACAGACTCTAAAAAGTCAACTGTTTGTGGGTTTAACATGGACATTCAAAGTGAAAGACTATAGCGAATACGAATTGGATCAAGGAGATGACGATCTTAATGAGATAAAGACAATGATTACAGTCAGTATTAGGAAAAAAATATTAAATATGTTGCAAATATTTGCAGAAAACGACATATTTCGCTATTGTCAAGATCTTTTGGTTCATGTAGCTCAAACACCAAACAATGATAGTGCAGAGATAGAAGTATCGCTTTCGCTTTTGGAGCTTGCATCAAAGGCAATAGAAGAGTATATTCTTCAGAATGAGGAAAATCAGAAAAACGTCACATCAGCAAAGACACTGGCCCGAGATCTTTTTGTAAAGTTGATTAGCTGTGACTGTTCATCTGACAATGAACTGGTAAAGTCTAAAATAGCAAAGATATATACCTTTAAATACCTGTTTAACAACGATAGTGAGTTGTTGCTTATGGCGGTAAATTCTCTTGCTTCATTTTTGGAGCTTGGTGAAGAAACTACAGGTTTGAACAGGAAAGGAGATTCAAAGAAAAATAGATTACTGAACAACACCATTAGTGAAAACGCAGCAGGGATTCTGGTAAAACTAGTTACCTCGGATCCAGACTTGTATTACGGGTTTTATAATGAATTTATGAACCTATCTTTCCAGTTACAAAGTGCAACCAGCAATTCGCCGCTTAGAGCTAAAGTAAGAATGGCAACAATTCCGCTTATCTTGCAAATAAAAACAAAGATCTCTGACAGGAGGGATTATAAACAGCGCGTTGAATTAATTCAAAAATATATTGCACCTTCTGTAAACCAACACCTGGGGCTCAATGCCTTTTTGGACGAGCCCAGCAACTTTTACAACCAAGTTGGGCTATTAACAGAAGATGGAGGTTTTGTTGAACAACGAAAAATTCTTGAAGTTCAGTGCTACACTTTGCGAAAAATGGTCGAGTGTATCTCTGAAAATAGTGCTGCTGTTGTATCCCTTGGCGATGAATACGATTTCTTTACTGACGTATTTGCTTCGCAAACGTGTTATGATTTAGTATACAGCATTTTGAGATTAATACGGGTTTTACACTCTGCATTCAACCCAAATGGCATAGCACCAAAGACCTTTATCGAATTTTTGGAAAAACACGTTTATTCAACAGACACAGATGCGGTAGCAAACCAAGAGTGCAGGTATCTTTATAACTTTTTGTTTAGCGTCACTGAACACTGTTACACCTCTCTTGGAGTACTAATTAATCATGGCACTCTCTATAATACAGATGTGTTCGCTTATTTCACTCATGCCCTGTTTGAAAACATCAGCTACTTACCTCTAAATGTTGCCAAGAATATTATTTCCAAAGTTGTTTTGTCAAACATCCGACCTCATGTGTCTCTGAGTACAAATAAGGAGGATATATCTACCGCCCAACTGCGGTCATCCTGTATATATTCATACCTTTTTCCGCTGCTGAAACATTACAAAGACCTACTGCTAACTAATAACTGCTACGTTGACACTTATGCCTCCCTTCCAGATGTTGTTGTTTTTTACCGCTCCTTCTCCGACTTGATAATCAACCTACTAAAATTTTTGAACTGCGGATTTATAAGATTCGAAAATTTCGAAAAAACCATCCTTAGCATGTCACAATTTGACTACTCAAACAAGTTCAGCATCCTATCCGCCCCAGAATTTCCCACCGAGCAAGTAAACCTGCCTATAGCCCTTTGCTTTGTCAACCATCAGGATATGCTCCCACTTCTGCTGGAAACGATTAGCGTGCTAATAAGATTTAAGGACTCATCTTTGGTATTGAAACTTGTAACACAGGTTAACCTAAATATTTCGATAAACGTCCCTCTATCTTCGATGTTGTCCACTTCTCACATTCAACGTCTAGTTTCCTTTGATGCTCACAACATTCTTGATAGCCTTTCATCTTACTTTTGCCATCGTTTTCTAATCGATCTTTGTTCTCTGCTGTTTGATAGCTATCACTATGAGCTGATAGACTTTGTATACAACTCTATTTCAGATCTGGTTTATACTGCACTCATCACAAAGAGATTCCGTTCTCTCGACCTATTACCTGAAGACTGTGATTCCGAAATGTTTACCAACAAGTACATTGAGTCTGTTGGTACCACATTTTTGCAAACAAACATGTTACCGGTTTCAAAAGTAAACGACCTGTTTATTTACTATAGCAATTCTCAGCACGACCAGAAGAAGCGAAGAGCAAAACTAAAACTCATGTTGAGCAATGTAGATGGAATAAATAGGAACAATAAGTTACTCCAGGACTCCCTCAGCTTCACCAAGATTCCTTCGGCAGCATCTAACAAATACAATTACGGTCATGCGTCTGCCCTTAGCTACAACATTGATTCTATCTTACCCTTCTGAATTTCTCTATTTCGCTTTTGCATTTTTTTTTGCCTACCTCTGAGTTTCTTCTGAAATTCCGTTTAAGTAATAAAAAATAAAAAGTAAATAGATTGAACCAATATTTTTTTATGAATATTCCGATCTTCAGTGTTTTTCTTTTTTTCTTTTTTTCGTTACCAATTTGTTTTGCTCAAAGTTTGAATTTGAAGAAAAAAAACAAAACAAATCCTCTAATTTGTGGGTTGCGAAAATCGCATCAAAATTGATGCGGGCTGTCCCAGTATTTATGCCCAACTACACTTATATTTTTGCACCTCTATTTTTTTCTCTATTAGGTTTCAAGTAAAAGTATACCTATATGAAAATACCAAGGCTGGGATACAGATTGATATTTAGCAGAATGATGTCTACGAGATCAAAGAGAGGAAAAAGCGCTGTTGAAGCGAGTCAGAATACAAGTAAGTCGATTTGCTCCCCCCCCTATACTATCACCACTTATATATTTATATACTTGTAGCAGATTTTGGTAGTTTTTTTTAAAAAAAAGTTTAAATGTAGAAACATTAATACGTTCTAGCTTCTAATCCGGATCCTAGTAAAACAAAAAGGCCCAAAATAGAGCAGTCTTCACAGCTGAAATCTGAATCAAATAAAGATGTGGAGCTCTCCTCTACACCATCTCAAATTATCAACAATAATAATGACAATAAAAATACTAGCGAGCAAGATACTAAATCTAGGGTATATCCAACAAACAAGACAATGCCTACCGATTACAGCTTTATCAAATCACACGAACCGAGTAATGATGTTCTGAAGATAGTTTCGTTTAATGTCAATTCCTTACAAGCCGCAATTAAAAAGGGTTTCAAAGAGTATGTAAACGCCGAAGATCCCGATATCCTTTGCATCCAAGAAACAAAATTGAATTTGTCTCTGCCATCTCTTTTCCCGAGAGAAAAGTATGTCTCCCAAATATACAATGAGTGCACTTCGGGAAAAAAGGGTTATTGTAAGGCTTTTTTTATCTATATAGAATTTTTTTATTGATTCCTTTTATCACTGGTTTATCTTGGTCTATCACAGCCTACTTTTACATATATATGCATACTGGTATGTAACATCCTCAATCCCAAATCAACCTTGTAAGGTGTTCATTAATTATCAAATAGCAGGAACAGCTGTATTTTCTAAAATCAAGCCAATAAGCGTGAAAAAGGAAATTGGTATACCAGAGTTTGATAAAGAAGGGAGAAGTATAATACTGGAGTTCGATTCCTTTTATCTTATCGCATGCTATGTACCCAATGCAGGTCAAGACTTAGTAAGGCTCAGTGCAAGACAAGGATGGGATAACAAGATGTGTGATTTGTTGACTGAGTTGGAAAAATCAAAGCCCATAATTTACGCTGGGGATTTGAATGTATCTCATACAGAGATTGATTTGGCCCGACCAGAAACAAATTCAAAGCAAGTTAACATATTCCATTTTATGATTTAATACTACATCTACACTCATGGACACATACTTATTGTTTAATGTTTTTTTTTTAAAAAATAGGACGGCTGGGTTTACTAAAGAGGAGAGAGAGGGCTTTACCAGAATACTTGGCGATAATAGGATTGATACGTTCCGCCACCACCATCCTGATGAAAGAATAGGTGGATACTCGTATTATAGTTATCGATTTAACAGTCGTCAAAAGCTTATTGGGTGGAGACTTGACTATTTTGTTGTCACAAACACAATCATTGATAGGGTGGTTGATAGTTTTGTCAGGAGCGAGTGTTATGGTGCTAGCGATCACGTTCCAGTTGTCTTACTTCTTAAAAACTAACAGTTTCTGGCTAAACACTACGTTTGTTTATTATTTTTTAGAATTTTACACATTTTTTTAGACTGTGTACTATAAAGTTATGGCTACAGTCATTAATGAAAGAAAAAGAGTAGGGAACGGATCAGAACTGTCAATAGCATACTATGGTTAAAACGTAGAATGTGTTATTTATCTATCGAATGTTATCTATCTTCTATCTAAAATGCGCTTTTGGCTTGCAATACATGAGATACTCCAAGTCATTTCCTAAAATGCCTTCAATTACCTTAGTATTTTACGGCATCTCTAAACAAAAAAGAAATCGTTATAATCACTATTGGCGCTTAACCTTTAATTACCTCTACCATACAAATACATGCCTTAATTAATCGCTTTAATGTTAAGTTGCCAAATGAACTCAGATTCTGCACATGCCAGTTCTGAGAGGCTTTTCAGGTATCTGTTGGATATAATATTTATCTCGTCGATTATTGAGTCCAGTATTATTCTTTTTATCCGTATTTTACTGAAATTTCCGTATTTGCTTTTGGGTACTATCCCTCCAGGAATATTCTCCTTTTCCAAAATGCTGGGTGAATCGCTTAGCAAATCTTTGACTTTAGCTCTGAGTTCGTCCAATAATTTTTTTCGTCTTTCGCAAACTCCTTTTAGATGTTCGACTCTTATTCTAGCAAGATGGATGTTTACACCGTTTATGGACTTGCATTCCTCATAGCATAGCTTTGATACTTTCTTTAACCTCGTTTCTTCTTCTTCGTTTGGTTTGCCACTATGGCTGTTTCGCTGAGTTGTATCCGTATTCCCTCTGTCTCGGTTAATTATGTTTTCCTCTCCGCATAGCCGGAAATGACTGGAGTTTCTGACTGATATACTGTCAACACCCATAAATAAACTTCTGTCCAAAGCACTAGACAACGGCTCAATCACAATGCTATCACTTAGAAGCGAGTTTCTCGTAGAAGTTGGAGAGAAGGTTCCCTCCCTATAATCACTATGCATTATATATCCTGGCGCCTTTTATTGATATATTTGTACAATTTTTTAGATATACTTCTAACTATATTTTATATTTATAATATATCCCTAGCACTTGATAGTAACAATTTTAATAATGAAATCAATTGTTAGGGCTTATAATTTTCTTCACAATCAAGAGTTAATAAACATTGACCCACTTTCCATGAAACCACAAAGAGGAATAATGCTTAGTGAACTATATATCTTATTCAGCTTTTTTTTTCCGGATAGTACGACACCTTGTGATCATATTCACTACTGAGACAACCCTTCCCATTTTAAGCACCACACTGAATTTATTTCCACTTTTTATTATGCCTATAAAATCTGTCTGCCTTGGAAACACATTTAACGACTTTCCCCCGCATTTTTTTTTAGCTTGCATTAAAACATCAAAATTATAGGGAGGAGATGCGATATTACTATTTTACACCAATGTTTGTGGAAAATAGACATTTTGCTTATAGCCCTTGGGGCTATTTTTCTGCCTGTTGTTATTAAGTGAAAACTTTGCTTGTGGGAAGTGAGCGTATTATATTCCACAATAACCATGTGAAATGCACAATTTCCATGCTGCTAAGATATGTATGCTAAGAAAAAGTGTTTCTATTTTGGTTTAGAGTTTCAGAGCAGCAACACCAAATAAAAATACTTTTGTCTCGTTTTTTATATGGGTATATCATGGGTAATAACAGTCATTCATTCTGTGAAAAAATAGCAGAGTTTAAATTCAAAAGCTGGCAAATACATTGCAAAAAAAGGGGGAGATTTTCTTTATGCGCAAAAGGATGCACACACCTTGTGTGGCTTTAAACAAGCAAGAGGAATGTAAAAGCAATTAGTGCACTCATATCCCAGCGATTTTAATGAGTAGAGTGTACAGTAGGACGTATTTTCCAAATTATTGTTTTTGACTTCCTTGGACCTAGGTATCTGTTACACGTGTGAACGAGTAAGCACTCTATCTAATTTACTGAAAATGTAGATACACTGTTTCTATTTCTATTTCAATTTTTAATTTTGTTTATTTTTTCCAGAAAATCTTGTTGAAAATGTATCATTTGTTTTGGGGAAATGTTCTAGCGTTCCCGATCATCATGTTGATATTCTACATTTACCTTCTACAAATATTTAGAGATTCATGCTTTTAAAAATACCTGAATACCAAACCGGAAATAAATCACCTTCCCTTTCACTTGCATTTTACTAAAACGCGAGTCATTGTGGATATCCAACATAAAATCAAACAAACAACTAAATAATATGAAAATCACACCCTTTTTTCCCTCTTTTGTTTTATTTGATGGGGGTGGTAGTGTCGATGAAGTTTGAGGCGCGGAATCAAAATCTGGATATAGATGCACAGTTTTCCAAACCCAAGTCTGTAAATATCGTTTTAAATCTTTGACTGACCGGACAAGTACTGACTAAAAAAACCCAATAATCAAAAATTTCATGTGTCCCATTACACACATGCGCTATGCCTTTCAATCAGCCATATAAAGGAGTACAGAATGCTGTGCATACCAATATGACTGAAAAAAGGCAAAACAATAAAAAAAAGAACCATCCATTAATCATAAAATATATAATATAAAAAATAGGTTCATGTCTGGCGGGATAATATATATTATTTGTGATAAATACTTGTTACATTACGGGTGTGATGGTATTGGAGTCGAATAAATATAGAGTCAATGTACAATAATGTACAAATTGCAGTTGTTATTATCATTTTGTCTTCGGTTTGCTTTTTTCTCAAACGTGATGAATAAAACAAATATAATTGATTCCTTTTCTTGTTTTCAATGAAGTTTACAGCTTGAGTTATGTTTATAAGTAGTAATATTAAAGGTTTAGTTATTTGATTGAATACAAGGAAACAAAGATCTATTTAGAATAATGCGGATACTGGACTAAAACTTTGGCAAAACGAAGAGCTAAAAAGAAAATAAAAGAAAAACAAAGATTTTGAGTTCTTGGCATTTTTTGAGCCTTTGTTTCATAGAGGTAAACGTAATTAAATACACACATGTCTTGAAAGTTAAGAAAGGAAAACAGAAAAACATACAACGCTAGCTAAGATTTTCCAAACGGATATTTGGTTTGATAGTCCTTCTCGCGTTTAAATAATAAAACATGGGGTTCAGGAGCTATACACGACATAAATGAGACCATAGGTGTTAATAAAAAAAAAGAAAGATTGTGTAGATAAAGTATATCCCTCCACCCTAAATCAAAAGTTAAAAAAAGGTGTACAAAAATATTAAAAAGTAATACCATGAACCATGTAATGCTCCCAGCCAGGCGACTGGCGGATTCCGAGACCTCTCCATTCATTCTCAGCCATTATCCTTATAGGATGTGGCAAATATTTCCGTAAACCTTCGGGTAGAGTTACGTGGCGATATTCGAATTCATCATCTAGATTAAAAAGTTAATTGCAAAATTTCAACCTTGTTATCAGTTAAGAATAAAGAATAAATTCGGAAAACCCAATGATTCGGCTTTAGCATGTACAAAGCCCGAGTTACAAGTAACCAGAATCAATGTAGTATATTTAACAATACTTACCATAATACCGATCCGAGTAATAAATTTCGCCTTCAAATCTTTCTATATCTATTTTTTTTTGCTCTTCATAAGAGAGCTTTCGACCATTTCTTTGAAATGTTGTCATCTCAAAACAAAATTGTTGTCAACAAAGGACAGGAAAATAAAATGGAATTTTTAATTAATAGTGTACAGAGGATCCTGTTTACAAATAAGTGGCGAAAAACGAGAAATGAAAAAATATATATCGTGTAAACTTATGTTTTTATATATTTTAAATTTTAAATTTTAAATTTTATCTGTATTTATAAAAGTATTTACTCCAAACTCGAAAAGAAAATCAACGATATTTCGATAAATTATTTATTTTATTTTAAATGTGAAAAAAAAAACGTTCAGAAGATTATGATTTGTACATCGGCCTAATAGTAAATAAAAACACCACGATAACCGAAAAATAAATTATGCAGGGAAAATAAAAAAAAATTTTTTTTGTAACAGCGAGTTTAGTTTGATTTGTTTTTTTTTACATCCCTACTATTTATAACAGAGAACCAAAAAAAATCAATGTTGATTTTAACGTCATTATGATTTACATTATTTTTTTCTCAATTGAAAAAAAATAGTTTGAAATTTAAATTTTTGATGGATCGGTTTATTACAAGTAACCCCATGTCCAACTCTAAATGGTTAAATTAGAGAAAATATATATATGCACGTACAAGAAACTTATACTTGCACACATTCAGCATGTACTACGTATGAATTTTTTAGCGTCGTCGAAACTAGTATAGTGCTTGAAGTTATGCAGTGAAAAAATGACATGAAACACAAAAAAAAGTACTATATTTTTTAAAATTCCCGCCTTTTGATTCCTTTATTAACCAAAAAGCACATGATTGATTACATGACTGAATGAGGAAGGTGCCTAGTCCTAGGTTTTTGCTGGAGTATTATTAATTTGTACAGTTGTTCAAGAAAGGTTTCAAAGCATTAGAGAGATGGGAGGAGGATTTACAAAATAAAGGGAACAAAGAAGATCAACAAAAATGTTTTAATTCTATATTTGAATTATATTCGCAATATAAACATAAAATAATATTAGACTTTTTAATGTTCTCACTCGCGCGACAAGCCAAACATTATAGAAATTAATGAATAATTACAGTGATATTATAAAGTCGCCCAAAATAAAATTGCATTCGTAATAAAACTCTAATAAATAAAAAATGGTTACAACTGGTTTAATTGCATGATTAATATTGATACTTAATATTCAATGGAGCTTTTCGTGTAATTTCTGCGAATTTACAATCTACAATTGTATTTTTATCATTTATTAGCAACAAGTTTTGTAGGGATTAATAATTGATTATTTTCTAAAGTGTACCAATTTGCTTGCTTAAATTCGCAATATTGGTGTACTACAGATTATATTTGTCGGTTACAAGGAAAAATGATAAGGTTATCATTACAACAATTAATTACTCGGGTTGAGAGTCATTGGAGTTGCAACATTGTCGATGGGATAAGCCAAAATTACAGAAAAAATTAAATAAAAGAGTACAAAATCAAAAAAAAAGAAGGGGTGAAGGGACGAGAAGGGACGAGAAGGATGAGGAAAATAAGAATATTGTGTTGGTTCGTATATGATGTGATTTTGAATAAGAGTATAGTAAACCAAAAGAAGGGTAAATCGTTCAAGGGAGTAACAAGTACTCATTGCCTCATTATATTATAAATATTAACACATACAAACACGAATGGCAGGGACAGCTCAAGTTAGCATAAACTATATGGATATTTTATTTGTCATTTCCAAAATAACTGTATTTTAGCCAACCCCGGAATATACCATGTAGAGTAGGAAAAAAGGAAAAGCAAAGTCCAAGTCAGTGAAAGGTGAGAAATTCATTGTTTACATCATTGTTACTAGTAAAAAATTTAAAATAAACGGTGTACATGGTTAATGTAAACATTTTACGAAAAAACGTTCAAAAATAACCACCCTAAATGCCCTAGAGAAAAGTAGTATAAACAATCAAACCATCCTATCTTGACAGATAGTGCAACTGTTTCAATTAGATAACATTTTTATGTTACATATATTATCATATATCCCAATCAAAAGCAAACCCAGAAAAAATAAAGTTTTTTATTTTTTTTTATAAGGTCATGATATTTATTCCGAAAATGCTAATTTGCCATTTAGGCCTGATGACCAAAAAAAAGAAAAGCGAAAAAAAAGGCAGTATACAGAATAGAACCAACCAAATTCTAAACAAAAAGCTGAAATAAAAAAGAAAAAGCAATCTAACAAATGCATCACTTATACAATATATTTACGAAAGAGGTGGATGGGATTAGACAGATATCAACTTGATGGTATTCCCAGAAGCCACAGCTAAAACAGTGTACGAAAAGGAATGTGTAAGACCAGCGCTCTTTGAATCTGTATCGATGGGATTTTTGGGTCCGTGAGTGGTGGATTTCTGACTAGCATCGCTATTATACCCACGATATAAATTGGAAGTGTGATTTCTACCGCTGATACCACTGACATTGCTAACATTATCTGTATTTACGAGATTGCTGTTGTTTACACTAGTACTGGTGTTTAGAGGTGTAGTTGCATTTGCATTTGCACTTGTATTCACAATGTTGTTAAAGTTGGAAATAGAATCGACATACCGAGAGTAGTCACGAGGGGTTCCACTTTGAACAAGCTTGATAGATTTGATAACAACAAACGGAGTATTGGTATCAAAATGAAATCTATTAAATAGACTATCACGCAAAGAAGCACCCAAATTATTCGAGGCTGCAGGATTCATATTAGCAGCCATAGAATTGACAGACGGATGATCAGAAAGTGGATCAAACGAAGAATGGGAAGACATATCGTCAGCATGTGTTGTTGGCTCAACAAGGGGTGAAGAAGCGCTGTGGAGTTGGAGTTGGAGAGGAAGCGAGTCGAATAAAGGTGCAGGATTAAAGTCTATACAGATATCAGAGGCGGAATAAACAACAGTATTTGGAGGAGAATATTGCGTCAAAGGGTCGGTTTTGGATTGGTATTTGTAGTATGATGGTAGCTGAATTGAAAGGTTTAGAGGTAAGTTCATTGATAAAATGTTGATTTTTTGAAGGTAGCTGGGGATAAACGAAGAAATGGATGGAGATATTAAGGGGTAGAAAGTCGAGGGTAGCAAAGCATTGCCATTATTATTATTGCCAATATTATTACTGCTATCGTTACCATTACTATTACTGGTAGCGTCAGTACCAACATTACCATTACCATTACCATTACCATTACAATCACTATTGGTATTGGCATTAGTATTACTTTGTTTGTCACCAGTCAAAGCCTGTGAGCATTTGTTTGTCGAAGAATCAATGTTTTGATATTCAGGCTTTGTATACAACGTATTACCAAACAAAACAAACAAATCAAATGTCCAAAGCTCCCAAGAAAATTGAGAGGTAGAACGGTAGCCTACTGCACTGTTACTACCTAAACTACCATTTTGAGCGCCACCAGCCTTAGAATTTTTGCTCCTAGATGAAGAGTCTCCTTTGCTACTAGATAATTCAAAGTCATTTGAAAGTCCAAGGTGGCCTAGTTCACCAAAAATATCGCTGTTGTTGGTCGCTTGAAAATAAATATCAGTATCGCCACGATCCAAGAAACCCCACCCCCTGATAATGTTGTAAATAGCTTCAATAAACTTAAACTTGGGCTGTTTCTTAAGATACGATTCAATTTTTTGATAAACTATAAGTGACTTGATGATATTGAAAATGGTGCGGTATAGCAGCTTAAATAGCGCATAAAACCAGTACCGTACATCAGAGACAGATAGACGCAGCAGTGGAGTCCAGTAAGATGCATCTTTTCTTGATGAGGAGCCAGTAGTACGCTCATTTGGTGAGACACCATCATCCCCTGTAGTGTTGGAATTCAATTTGGGTCTATTACTTTTGTGATTGTGTTTATATTTATTTTTGGATCGTGATAGTTCGGGACGGAACGAATCAACACCATTTTTGGTATCGTTCTTTCTGCGAACTCCCATCAGCAATCCTTTATTGGAATCTAATTCTATGTGAGTTGATCCAGTTTGCTTAATAAATGCAAGAAACGTGATTTTATCAACAGAAATCGAATTCGAACATGTAGGTTTAGGCTCCGCAATGTGTGATGTGTTTAGACAAAAGATTCGTACAGAATAATCTTCGGCTGAAGAAGAAGCAACGAATATCACATCTTCGTCATATCTAACCCGTTTTAAGCCTTTGAACGAATCAATGCCGTACCCATCGGATCCAAAGGGACTCCACACCTTAATTGATTGTATTTTTCCTGTATGTGGGTAATCGCTGCATACTTTGTTTTTGTATTGAATATCAGTGGCCTTAAAATCATTCAATTGTTCACCTTCGTCTTCATCAGTATTGTGTTCTGCAAACGGTGGCCATATAAACGTGCAACTTTCTTCTGGGTCACAGTTGTCACTAAACTCTTCCAGTTCAAAGCTGAACTCCGGATTTTCTACATCACAAACACACACTTCGCTGGTGCATTGATTTGAAAGGCTATGATTGAAGTAATCCGAATCTAATGTCCCAAACACTGGGTCCATTTCGCTGTAATGATTAGTAAATGCTGTATTTGATACATAATCTACAAACTTTGAATTCATGTTCAATTCTTTCCCTACTGATAAGATACAGAGCCCATCTATACTTAGTCTGTTTGTATGTAAATTCAAATTTTGCAAATACACTGTGCCATCATGATATCCTGAGAATATAAATATCCCATTTCGATTTTCATAAATCTCAACCAGCGAAACTGCCGAATTCACGATTCTCCCACTTCCAAAATATTCCAAAATCATTTCATTTTCAACTATTTTGCCCTCAATTGCTGTTATCGATCCACATGCATGACCTGTGACAATAAATGATGTGTTTTGGACAGTAGAAATTGTCGTAACTGCTCCAGCACCGTATTCATCCACATATCTGCATAGTACCTTCCGTTTTTTGACATCCCATATCACCAACTCGCCACATGTTAGTCCTATCAACAGAACGAGTCTCAAATTTTCATTTGCGTCCTCATTAACATCCTCGGATGATGAGTCTCCTATGCCAAACTCTGAAGTATTTGATTTGAAAGACGAACCCACGCCACCATCTCCACAATTTCCACTGCTATTTCCACTTGTGTTTGTGTTTATATTCGTATTCATATTTACATTTTTGCGTCTTTTCTTATTATTGTAGGTGTAAAATGTCGCCATACCATCCGATGTTAGCCCTAGGTATCCAAAACACAGGACTTTTGCCTTTTCGTCCAAGATGTTGTAGCTAGGAACCAATCCTTTACGAAACAAACTCTCGTGATCTCTTTGAAAATCTACAGCAAAATTTCGGGGCGTTGAATAATTTGGCGCATCTACCTTATCGATCAGATACACAATATTACTGGAATTGACTTTGCTGTCATTACTAGTGTTGTATACCCCTATCTTTTGCGACTGTGAGATGGCTGCCACAAATTCCGAATCGTTACTAAGAACACATGCTCCAACTATTTCCTCCTGAAATTTTTTTGAATCAACATACTTGATAGGAACACCAGACCTACTAATTTGACTAAACACTGCCTCACCCATCTCTGTTTTGGAGGATTCTATAATACTTTGAACCAAACTCACACTAGAAAACCGTAATTCATCCAATCCAAACGAACTGGGTTTCAATACATCTACACATGCACTCGAGATTGAACACAAATATCTTGTCGTTTTTTTCTGTGTCACTACCCTCTGGTATTCCATCTTTTTTCTATTCTTGGTCAAACTATTTTTTAACCGTATACTTGAAACGCTCTCTTCCGCACTTTCCCATTCCTGGTCTTTTTGCTTCTCCTTACTACTGCCATTAGCTGCCTCTTGTTTCTTCTGTACAATCGATTCAACACCTAGGCTCCTAAAATTCTTCATAGTTATTCTATCAACTCCAAGATCCCACCTAAGTATTGATCCATTTTCACTTATCACCACTATGTTTTTGTCACTTCCATCGCCTCCACCAATAGCTACACCCATTATATCCATTGTTAGCTCTTCGGCATTTAGACTGATTTCAAATTCTATTTTTTTACTTAACCTGTCATATTCAATTGTACCAGGCTGTTTCTTCTCTCTGTAACTAAAAAAACTCTCAAGCCCTCTTCTTTGAATTGGAAGACCTTCATTCATCCCGAGCGCCTTGTTTTTCAAAATATTCTGGATCGTGCTAAATCTCATTTGTTGCGCTCCCGCCGCATTATTTTCCTTAACTCCCTCTCCTTCGATCGACTTTAAATTTGTGCTAGACTGTTCATTAAAGTCTGTGGTCGCCATGAAATTCGCTTGCTCCGCTGTATTTACCAAAGCATCTTTTGAACTGATTCCCAATTTTGCGAAATTTCCAATATTTTTCAGTGCATATGTGCTCCAAGCAAACTTGAGTATCTCTCGAATAACCAACCCAATCAGAATTAGGCCTAATATTACTTTTAGAACCAGTAAAAGATTAATCGTCAATAATTCAAAATTCATGATTTATAGAGTTTATCAAATTTAGTCCATTCTATTATAAACATACATGTTTTTTACTTTATATATTAATACTTGGAAGAAAAAAGTAAGGAATTTCCATTAATTTTCAATATTTTATACACTAATTGAAATGGGAGTTTTTTTTGCATGTGATTGTATTTCTATAAAATTAGCAGCCTGTTAACAGGAAAAATAAAAATAAATGAATTTTTCAATCTGAGCATGTGAAAGTGGGCGATCAATGGTTAACGTAATTAATATTTTTTGTGATTCTTGAGTATATGTGATGAAAGTTTATTTAGGTTAATCGTAACTTGATGTAAAAATAACATTAAAAAATAAAAGCAAACAGCAAAGTTATTCTGATTTTATAGATGGTAAGTTTTTTTGGTCTGGTTTGGTCTTATATTTATTTCTTAGCTTTTCGGTATCAGGCATTTCCCTCGAATATTTTAATTCAAAGTCCAGAATCTTTTGATCAACCAAGTTGTTATATTCTTGAGAGATTTTATATTTTTCAAGATGTAGCTGAAATTTGAATTTCTCCGGTTCAAGATTTATCCACTTGTAAGCAATAATAAAAGTTAATATCATCGCTGTAATAAAATGAAACTTCAAAATCTTTTCCATTATCAAAGCCATTATATCGATGAAGGTTGACATTACTGTTGGACTAGATATAGATAGAAAAATGATACTAGTTAGCAATATCGTGGTTGATGATGGTCTTTTTATACTTGAAGCGGTTGCCATATTCAATACCGGTGAAGTCTCATTTCAGTTGTATTAATACTCTATACTTGTTTTTCTAAGTATCATAAACAAATTCTAAAGGTATAATTTCAATAATAATGGTTTTTATTCACCTATACAAAGGTTAATAATCCTTTCAAAAGAAATGTAGTCAAATCAACATCAATAGATTATTTGCTATTTATATAATATATTTATAAAGCAAAGAAAATCAACAACATCTATAAACATTTCAATAAACTCTTTGTGCATTGAATGAGCAAATTTATTGTATCTGGTAGAAAAATAAGACGCTTAATATACTTTGAAATGTGATGTTACAAAGGTAGTATAGCTGTTTAAATTTGTGTTTATTAAGATGTACGAGTATAGTGAAAGTTAGCACTAGTAAATTATTCATCAAAGACAGTTTCATTTTTTTGCTAATGTTTAAAGGAGTGAAAAGCAAAAGCGTACTTGATTACTTGATTACTAGATTTATTTTTCAGACAGTGGTCTCGCATTTCAAATACCAATACTACAGTTTGGTGTAACTTAATGATGAATACATAATATCATTGTAAATGTTTCCTTTTGTTGAAATGTAAGTAATAAAAATCATTGAATATAGTTATAAATTGGTATTATGCTGTGGTTTTGATAACTTGAAAGCCAAAACAGTTTAGTTGTAAAATCCAGCGGATTGTTTATGTATTAAACAAAAAATAAATACCAAATAATGCTACGTGTTCAGCTCTATTGTAACTACAAATCCTAAAGCCTAGTTCAACAGTTACTACAGATGGTTATACCCCTAAAAGCATATTTGATCTTACGACTTTTTTTTGTTCCCCTTTACAATTGTTATTATCTTGAAGAACCATTTACTTTGTATAAAAACTATGTAGTTTATGTTTTGAAATACAGTTCTTTATGGTAAATACTCCCCAAAAAACACATAACCTAGTTACTGCTCTAGAGTTCATGCAAACATCCAGTTACCGATAATAGTAATTCTAAACCAAAACATAATTGGCTTTTTGGTATGATTCTATATGCTTAATTTATGCTGATACTCAGGTTCTGTCATGCTCTTTTTACAATACCAATTTATTTATTATTACACCCAACAGGATTTAGCTCACTACAGAGATTGTTATTAAGCACTACTGGAAAGAGAAAACTCACCATCTAGCGCTCTATGTACCATCGATTCAAATAGTCTTTAAAAAAAGTACTTTATGCTTCATTTGAAGATCACAAAAATTTCTATACCTCTTTTCTAGATTATGACCTAGAAACCACCAATATGCTTTTGACCCTACTAAGTTATGATTTTCTTTATCGCTCTTTTTAACATTTATCTTTTATTCCTTTAAATTGTTTTATTGAACGATATTAGACTACCCTACCCAAGTGTTATAATTCAACTTTCCCTTCAACTTTAAATATTGATTTTCCGAAAATGCTAGAAAGTGGTCTAGCCAAAATTAATATTGAATTGTTGCATATTATGTTGTAGGTCTTGGGCAATCGCTTAATTTTTGCAAAATTAGCTGGAGTGTATTGATGTAGCCTCCAATATCTATTACGAACAACTACAGCATCAGATAATAGGAAAAGGGGATTGAGTCGAGTGGAATTGATGATCATATATACAAATTGTAATTTTTCAAGTTGAATAGCGACTATACCTATTAAATTTTTGTATATGAACTTGTTGATGATGCCTTTTTCCCTACTTTTTCTTTTATGAAAATGTATTTGTTCGAATACTTTTAACAATAATAGTTAACTAAATAAATACACCTCTTACTTTGAAATAATAACCCTTAAAGTATTGACTCGTTAGTATGAACATCAATTTTGAAACAGGTCATATTATGCGCTAATCAACATGTCATACTTTTCATGTAGATCGTTAATGCGTATAAGCTGTTAACTGTTATTTAAAATAATAAGCATAAATTAAAGCAGTTACATAAGTGGTCAGAAAATATACCAACAATGCCAGATTCAGCTATGAACCCTAGTAAATATACATATTTGATCTCCAATAAAATATAATTAATCAACTCTAAACCTACAGTCACTACTCAATAAATACTCAACCACTATGAATACAATACACCATTTATATACAAACTGAAATTTAGGAGCAAAGAAAAGAGTATAAAAGGTTCAAGTTTTTTTGATAACTCATTTCACTACACTCCAAAAGTATTTAGAACTTTATCCTAGATAAAAACAAATTAGACTTGGAAAAACTCAAAAAAGTAAAAATGGTGAACATTCTGTTGACAAGCGCACTTTTGATTGCCTCAAAGCTTGTAGCTGGTGCTAACATCCCAGATGCTCAAATTGCCAATGCCGATGCCACCATTGAAGGTGCCCAGGCGGCTAATGCGGACGGAGAAGCGGACTACAAACTCAAACACTGTGGTTGTAATCATGATCATGATCATCACCATCACCATCACCATCACCATCACAAGAGTATGAATATCGAAATGTTTA